>BMAO01016543.1:0-121197 GCA_019973975.1 Trichonephila clavata
GGGAAATAAAAATTAAATGTAAAAAAACTTTTTTAAGAACAAGCTTTTATTTAAACGCGCTAAAAAGAATAAAATAAACTTTTCCTTTAAAACTTTTTTTAACTATCAACTTATAACGTCATTACACAATTTATATGATATAAAAGCTTGTCGCAATATTTAAGTACTCATATTTACTTAGTTTGAATTTTTAAAAACCAAAATCAATCAGGTCAAGTTATTTATTTACTTGTTTATCTACACAGGTAAATCTCGCGACAAGCTTTTATATCATATAAATTGTGTAATGACGTTATAAGTTGATAGTAAAAAAAGTTTTAAAGGAAAAGTTTATTTTATTCTTTTTAGCGCGTTTAAATAAAAGCTTGTTCTTAAAAAAGTTTTTTTACATTTAATTTATTTTTTACTTTTTAGTTATCGCTGGACAGGTTTCTCAGCCTGTTCAACTCATTGAACGCTGGTTCGCCATCCCTGGTTTAGCTGAATTAATTCTCGCAAAATGGTATTAGACTAAAAACACAATTTTTTTAAATCCGTAATTTTTAAGCATTTTTTTCAATCTTCATGCAGATTTTGGCTAACATTGTTCTACACACGAAAAAAAAGGTTTAGTGAGATTATCTTCATAAATGATAAAGTTATTAAATGTTTAATTAAAATTTTGACAATTTTTGAAAAACTTAAAGAATATATTATTTATTTGAAATATTTTGAAGATAAGGGATGTATTTCTCTAACATATTAGAAGAAAATTTTAATTGTTTATTAAAAACTTCAAAAGGCATTTAAATATTTGTATTAATCAATAAAATGCTTAAGACTAAAAACGCATTTTGTAATCAAAAAAGAAAGTTTTATCAAATAATGATAATTTTTTGCTGGACATTGAATATCTTCTACGTAAGAATTTATTTTTTTTAATTGCTCAGATCATCTTTAGAAACTTGATTTTGAAAAAATCAATAATTAAATTCAAATAAAATTAACAGATTCTATTTGTAATTAAATTTAAGGACACATGTCGTAGTGTGTGTTTAGATTACTGGTGATAGAATGAGGTATATTTAAATTACTCGTAGGCTTAAAATTAGAAAATTTCTTTAAAAAATTACTTAATTTTATTGTAAAATTATTTTTTTTAATCGAAAATATATTGCATTTCTATATAATATTTTTCTCTTATTGTTTTCCTAGCGGATTCCTTTTTGATGGGTAAGATACATTAAAAAAATGATCTTTCCGATTCTGTAATTATTTTTTGTCTGAGTTTCATAGATTAAAGTTAGATAAATTATTTAAAGAATTTCTTCAATACTCCATCTCAGTTTAACTTGGCAGCGTTGAGAAAGGTATACAATGTACCAATCTACTTGAAAAATAGCTCTACTTTTTTGTTTTGAATTTAAATCCAAGGAAATAGATAGAAATTTGTAAAAAAATTGCATACGTTGTAGAAATTAGATTGTTTTTACGTTGTAGAAATGTAATTATTTTTTAGACAAAGTTAATTAATACTGTCAATAGCGCAACGTTATGAAATTCCAGTTTGGCTGAAAACCGATTTTCGACGCCAACTTTTGCCATTGTTGTAACACTAAAATTATTACAACAATGCAGATATATCCAAGTTGGCGCCCAAAACTAGTTTAACGTTTTTAATTAATATCTTTTTAATTAATTGCAATATCGGAATATAAATGGTCAAAACATGCATTGTCATCCAAACTAAACGTGTATACAAAATTTCAGCTCAATGGGAGGAAGATATCAGCTTCAAAATTGAGTTGCAAGATTCCACCCGAACAAATTACATACATACATGCATACATACATACATACATACATACATACATACACATACATTGTAAGTTAAATAAAAGCTTTTAATAACCGATAGTATAAAACTGTTATGTATAAAATCCTAAAATTTAAAAAAAAACAAGCAGTTTCTGAAAAAATAATAATATTGAAAGATTTTTAAAGTAATTTTTTTTAACAAAAACTTTAAGAAAAACTTTCGAAATATTTTAAATATTTTGAAATCTTTAATAACACAGTTATTTTAGTAAGATAATACAGAAAAACTTCTTATGGTCAAAATGTTATTGTTGAATTGATAAATAGGTCTAATCAGAATATGATGGTAAAAGAATAAAACGAGAATTTTTTTCAAGGTTTTTCGTATTGCATTAGCGTTTACCTGATTCAATTATTTCGTCAATTCCTTAGTTTCTTTTGAAGACTTTTTAGGATTTCTTCATTTATCGAAGTATTTTTAAAGTAATTAACACTGTCCGAATTGGGGTCATAAGAGGGCAACTTACTAGTGAATTTTTAAAGCATCTCCAGTTCTTTATTTACTTGTTTTTACGGCTATTTTACTTTTTTTCTATCTTTACTAAATAATTACATATTTTTCGTGTTTCATTTGTTGGTTGCAATGATTTATACCAATTCAGATATTCGTATATGATTCGGAATTCTTATCGTATTATATAATTCTGGAATATCGTTACGAAAATAACCAACAACAATAATTAAGTATAAATGTGACATATCATGTAAACTATTTCTAGTTATATTACTTATATTATAAGGATTATATTTTGCCTAAAATGTAACAGATAAAAGATCTTGTGAGGACACAGAAGACACAATGTAATAAAAAAATGACGTTGAAAATTTTTTTTAAGAATAAAATTTTTTAAATTAATAGCATAGCATGTGCTATTACCATTTGACACCATAAAGTCAATGAGCTTCGACTTTTAAGGTGTTACTTTTTGACTAGACTGAAAAGTAACCGAAAAGATACAAGTTGATGTTTTGCACATTACAAATTCCTTCAGAGGAGTATTTCAGTTTTATTTGTCATGATGTTCAAATTTAAAGGTGTTAATTACCTCCTAAAGAACAGATTTGAATGAAATCAGATTTTCACATAATTTGCTATAATATAGAACAAACATACAATAATAACGGCACACACGTATAATCGTATGTATGGCTTATCCATCAACACAGCAAAGTTCAAAAATAGAAATTACATTAAAAAGTAGATTAATCTGTGGTGTGATTTGTTGTGCAAATCTGATTGGAAAGACCGAAGAAGAAGGTGCTGGCAGAGGCGGATTAAGGTAGTTGGAGGCCCCTGGTGGTAAAAGGTTTGAGGCCCATGGGCTTAAGAGTCGAAATACTAAAATAGTGAAAAGAGTCACTTTAAATTCTCAAAATAAAATGCATTGCTTTAATAAAACTCATTGGCTAAAGAAAATTCTTAACTGTATATAAAAAAAATTAAAAACCTTTCTTAAGAGCTTACAGTTTTGCTATACAGTTTGATTTCTCTTTGGCAAATTCATCTAAATTATTTTTACCATATCTATTTTGTCCAAAACATTTTATTCTGTATATAATATGGCCATATTGTTCACTTTCTCATTTCTCCCATAGTACTTCTTAAATTATTTTTAACACGTTTTATAACTAAAAAAGATCATTCACTTGATGCATTCGATATCGACAGTGTTAAAAATATTTTCAAAACTTTTTCTACCTTAGGATTTTTTTTACATCTCGATAAATTTCTAGCGGGGTTTTCATTGTATCTTTGTTTTATTTTCATTTCTTGTTCCAAGTTGGCGTGGTTGGTTTGTAACTGGCCTTAATACTCATCAAGCTTGGGGCCCCTACCAGCGCGGGGGGCCCCTGGCGGCCGCCAAGTCCGACACCCGCTTAATCCGCCACTCGGTGCTGGGTGTCTGATATTTTTGAGTTAGAAAGGTTTTAAAATTGTTCTTAGAATTCGAATGTGAATCGACGAATGCTATAGAAAGGGATTGTTAAAATTGCGGTGATAAAATTTATAACTATAATAATGCTTTTGTTGTTGATTATGGGAGTGCTAATTGATGTGAATAAAATTATGATAAAAGAATAAACGTCAAGATTCATGAAATTTCCGTTTTACAGGTAAGTGAACTTTCAATATTTTGATTTTAAGAACATTGCGATTCGATTATTTAACGTGGTTTGAGTAGTAGGAAGGAGACAATTTATAGTTTCTTGCTGCATAGTCGGTCCATTGCACCAATAATGCTGTTTTCAGGTGTTGGATGGTCCCGGAAAAATATGAAATTTGTAATTGCCCTAGCAAGAACATTCCGTATTACAGAGTGTTAAAATGTCTCAAGATTACTTTTATAGAATTAATTGAAGTCTTAATGACTAATCTTTCCGGCTTATATCCGCATTTTCCAGAAATTCGCGTCCAGATAAGTCCTTTGTGGATGAATAATGTCACCCATAAATATGATAAGGGCTGGCGGAACCCCTAGAAACGATCATAGGGGTCCAAGACTTCTTCCCTATGTCTCACAAGTCACAGAGCCTCTGCCAAAGATATAGAGGTCTCTCTGTGTCGTCCAACATAATGCCCGTTGAGACAAAAATGTTCAATGTTCAACGGTCATATTAATATCTTTCTTCTTTCTTGAAACATGCAGAATACGTAGAGGATTGCTGATTTCCTCTTGACAAAGGTGTGCCGCAATCTCTGATTAGGCTGAAATTTCTCCTCAAATATAAGAGCTGTCTCACCTTGATCCGTTCTACAATTTCTATGTTATTTTCACTATGTTAAACGAGCTCTTCTATTTGTAGAAGTGAACGAGTTACAATACTTCTCTCATGCAGTTTTCTAGAAACAATAACTCTTGAAACTTCCTGTGGCTGCATGAAGCTCATGAGAAACAAAGAAGTTGTTGTATTTTTATTATGTCTCATTATAATGTACAGATATATCACCTTTCATTGCTCATCATAACTCTTATATTACCTTTCTCAGATTTTCTTTTAGTAGATCGGTTCTCATTAAAATTTTCAAGCAATCTGCACTTGAAATTGTCCAGTCTCTAGTATCCTTATGATTGATTACTTCATTCTGTTATCCAAATTTGGGTGATAACTCATTTTAATTGTTTGCCTTTGAATTTCACAAAATGTAGTAAAATCAAAAAGCATCGTGCAAATTTGTAAGAAATGCGATTCATCAAAGCGTGGACACTGGCGCGAGTGTTTACAATGCGTTTTCTTCTAAATTCCCAACCCCGATGCACGTGTCCATTTACGTAATATATATTAAACATTTACATATTTGTTTGGAAGCATTAGTTCCTTTTTCCTTCACCTGATTTTTCGAGGCATTGGACAAATTATGTTAATTTCCCGAGTTTTGAAGAAACTGGAAATATATGAAATAAGCAAATGCAACCTGTGCAATTTAAGACTAATCTACTATTCGGTACTTCTACAAAATGTTACTTTGAATTACTAAATTGCTTTCTTTTACTTTTTTCAATCAATAAGAACTTCAAAAATATTCGATAATGTATCCTCTACTACAATGATAATTATAAAATCAACTATTTTCATACAAAATTAGAACCATTGAAAACACACAAAAAGCAATAAATTAAGGAGAAATGCAGTGACAATTGAAGGAAAGCGATTTTACGTAAATTACTCGTTGAATTGTTAATCCTTCTATTTTATGAATGGGTTACTTTTCATGAAAAAATAATCATTTTTCAATTGGAAAAAATAACATTTTAAACATTACAATACGTACAATAACATTTCATTACAAGCACTTGATAGCAATATATATATATATATATATATATATATAATATCTAACTATAGATTAAATAAATCAACAATAAAGAACTATAAATTTTTGCTTTAAAGTTTCCGTTATCTGCTGTACAAAATTTAATTATCATTTTTTTCCCTTTTTTTTCGAATTTTTTAAAAGCAATTTTCTAGAATTTCATTCTCAAATCTTGGCCACATAACCTGCACGCAACAGATTTTGCATAATTTATTGTTTAAAATTGTTTCCCAAAAGCTAGACAGTAAAAATATTGGATTTGTTATTTGTTCAATACTTAAAAATTCAAGAAAATAATGATAAATCAATATAAAACTATTCTGTATTGCGTGTAAAGTATCTCAAAGTGGGCTTTTTATTCTGGTTAAGTATTTAAAGATAGTTTGGGATGATACAAGTATGACATAGATTTTAATAGTTATTTTGTAGAATGGATCGCAACGTGAAATATTTTACATCAAGTCCTCAGATTTCATTTTTTGTTATATATATATATATATATATATATATATATATGAAATTATAATTAAATAACTGATAAAATTTCTAGTAATACTTGTGCAACTTTTTTTCCTTTTAATTATTAAGGAAATTATAAATGAGCTATACGTTGAAGAGAGAGAAATTATTTTCCGTATTTCATGGATTTGTGCTTAAAATGAAAGAGTGCAACAACATATCTAACTAGTATTATACGAATCTATGGTCATCCATTATAACATAAGTAATAACACATTTTACGTTTATCCAATCAAGAATCTTATTTTTGGTTTGCTAACTAGGAGAAAAGAAAAGTAAAAAGTTTGAACCATGAACATCAAGGAACTCAAACATTTTTACTAATCGCTAGTCATCGGATGGGGTCCCCTACCCAACTATAAAGCATTCATAGGATCACCATAGCAATAACCACCCATCAGTATCAAACAGGAACAACAGATCGAGTCCATTTTCACAAATGGATGGTTACGCGTTTCAAGCTAAAACTCATTTACTGAACCAGGGCATGAAAGGGTGGAACTACCGAAAGAACCCTATGTCATGAATTTTTTACTTTGGCCTCTCGGTCAGAGGTCCGGACGAGAAAAGTTCCGGATAGCTGTGTTTTTTCCACTAAGAACAAATGTCCTCTCATAACAGCTAAAACAAAAGGTGACCTATATTAGGTAAATGCATTTTCATATAAACCACTACGAAGTCTGTTTACGTTAGAAGTACTCATAAAATCATTCATCAACACTAAAAATGTGTCTTTCTATACAAAAGAGGGTCAGAACACTTCAGGATATTACAAGACATGTTCATGGAGTATCATGTAACGTTTTATGCTTGAAGAATGTAGTAAATAATTCTATATAGAATAAAGCAGTATTAAGTTTGTTTGTTCTAACAAGGAAAGATAAAATATTAAATAAATATACTTAAAGGTGTGTTTCTTTTAGTGTTAAACATAAGAGTGAATCGCGAAATCCTTTTTCATGCAAAAAAATGGTGCAATATTAAGATGATTTGGTGTGTTTATTACATTTATATTTGTTTATATAATGGGCATTCGAGACTTATAAACACTGAAAAAATAAACACTTCTTTTCAATTTACCAGATAAAATTAAAACTCTTTTGGCATTTAAACTATAATAGAGTAAGCAAAATATGGAACAAAATATGTACAGGAGAATATTGATAATTTTAACAGAAATTAACAGCATTTTAAAACACCCTATTATTTATACAATCGTAGGTTCAGAATACGGCATTAAACACTAAGGATATTTATGTCCGACAGATGCAGATCAAAGTAAATGCACAGAATCTAGATATACAGATATGTTAACATGTAGAACTATCAAAATAAATCTATGTTCCTTATTAAAATTTCATTGACAAATGATGATCCAGTAGTTCTCTAATGGTTTTGATAACTATCGTCATGTTTTTAAAAATATGTATTTTAAAATTGGCATTTAAAATGATATACAGAAACTGCATGTTAGGTGGAAATTTCTCTGTGTGTGATTATTTCATTAATCCTTTCTTCTGTAATATTTTTGCGTGATTTTCGGTAATCTGGTTTTGCTCATTTGAATGAATTTGGTTAGAGGTTTTTAAAAAAGAAATCGCTGAATTTATCATTACAAAAAATAGTGCTGCTTAACATAAATATGAAATCTTTTTCGCTTTATTATGAAATTTAAATTTTTATTAAAAATGAAATATTTTTTCTTTCGTTTTCCAAAATAATCTGATTATCATATATATTCATTGTTATTAAACCATGTTTGGGGAAAAAAGGTACTGCTTTTACAAAGTTGTTTAAAAACCTCAACTTTTTTTTAAAAAAACAACTCCTGCAGACTTAATTTCGAAAGAAATAATAAGCATACATTATTTAAATCCCATTATTTCTATGTATAACATTCTAACATGATGCAAATTAGATATATGTAGCCAATGTGTAGTTATTATATGAATTAAATATTATTGAAAACTATCTGATTACATTCAAAATGTTCATAGCAAAATTTGAAACAAGAGCTTCAGTTATTCAATTAAGTTGGTACTCGATTCAGTGCTGCATATGAGGATCTTAACGATCGATATTTCGTTCTCAGGCC
The DNA here is from genome assembly GCA_019973975.1 of Trichonephila clavata. Taxonomy (NCBI): domain Eukaryota; kingdom Metazoa; phylum Arthropoda; class Arachnida; order Araneae; family Nephilidae; genus Trichonephila; species Trichonephila clavata. The sequence continues at coordinate 8,286 of BMAO01016543.1, forward strand.
ATTTTAATTAAATTTTCTAACGATTTTCATTTATCATCCAAATTAGAATCATGTCTCGAACAAAGTTTTGTTTTGCTCAGAGCAATGAACATAAAATGGCGTTTCATTTTCTTCACTTCATAACTACTTCTTATCCATCACTCCGTGAAGAAACTATAAAAATTCCATAGGAAGCAGATGCTGCGCCTTCGTGTCGACTTAATCAATCCCCATCCATTTACCCTCGTAAAAGTTTAATGCCAATTTTGGCGATATTTCTGACATCAAATTTAGAACGAAAAACTGAATTCATTTTTTCGAATTCTTCTTGAGCGATCTATACAGCAACTTTTTTTTCTCTTTGTTAGAAAAATCGTTTGGAAGTTTTACAACCGTAATAATTTCCATTCTGGACATCTGAAAAGTTTTCTCTCGATTCTTTTTATTTTACAAATCTCGTTTTTCGACTTAATGTATTCGAAAGATTCATTTCCGATAACGTTCGAAATTCGAGCGCGAGGAATGTTAATTGCACAATTCAGTGCCAAGTCCTCTATGTGACAATGCATATATTAACGTATGCTTTTAGGATTGTCTGGAAGCGTCAAATTTATTCAATTAATCTTCCTTGCGCTAAGATTACCGATTACAAAGGCTAATTTATTTCCTTTGATGCAAATAATTTGATTCGAAACGGCAAGCCGTTATATCGATTTTCTGGAAGAATTAGCTCTAAAATGGAAATGTACATCAGATAGGAAAATGCAGATGCCGAAGAGGTTAATTTCTTTTTCGTGTCATGGAGATTTGATGTGTTCGGGAATTTTTACTTTTTTCGTCATCTTCCTTGCACGTTATCACGATATATTTTTATTTTTTAAAAGAAAAATTTTGTGGAACTGCAGTAAAAAAAAGTAAATGCATCACTTGCTTTAGTTGTATTTTTCTTTTTGATCGTTTAAAAATAACCACACACAGACTAAACAAATTATTATAGTAAAATTATACTGATTAAAAACATTCACATTTCTTTGAATGAAGATACAATCTTAAGGTATGATTTAGTAAATTTTTGAAGTGAAAACTTCTTTAGCGGCGTTGGGCACTTTTTGGTAGGGGAAAATCTTATGGGTTCGCGTCACCGACATGCTCTGAATGGCGCATGCGCATTCAGAGCATGTTCGCTTAGACACTTTTTGGATGGGTGAAAGCTCGTGCGTTCTCGTCACCGACATGCTTACAGCAGTATATCAGTAGCTATACAGCTGACGTATAGTGCTGGGTATATCTTATAAGTGAAATTCAATGGATTTAGTGAACAGTTCAATGTGTATATACTGTGCATTGCTCGTTGCGATTCCGAGAATGGGCAATACATATTAATGGTTGCCGTTTATATTTCGCCTGGAAAATCTATGAGACAGATACAACAATTTTTATTCGAAAATTTGATGATTTATACAAAAGAAGGTTCTGAAATACTCGAAAAAAGATTTGGCGACAAATATGATAATGTACCGATGATTTTAAGGGGAGACTTCAATATTAACTTTGCAGATGATAAAAATCTACCACTAATTGATTTTCTAAATGAAACACTTAATTTAAATATGTCCAATGTTCGAAAACTCAGTACTACAAAATATAAGACAACGATCGATGTGGTTTTTATGCGATACTTAGATAAATTTGAATCAAACATTTTCCTTCCTTTCTTAATAATTGAAAGTACAAAAAGTCTAAGTATTGTTGAAATTAATGATGACAATGATGCAAACAATTAAAATAATGTTAAAAATCAAATACATGAAATCTAAGTAAATACAAATACTATCCATAAATAATATGGTTGTATATTAATTCTTATTTCAATTGAATTGTATTTATATTTTGTCATGATCTTGTATAGCCCGTAATATATTTGAATAATAAAAAAAAAAACATATAAACATGCATTTAGTTGTTGCTCAGAGTGTCAATAGATGCGAAAACCAGATTGATGTTGATAATTTTAATTCAAACATTATGAAATTTCAAATTTTAATACTAAAAGTTCTAAGTTTTCACTTCTATCGGCAGTCTCTATAACTGCCAATTTTTTTCTCTAATATACTGCGTATTATATACATAAAAAACTTTACTTTATCCACCATTTAGAAGATAAAGTTTTCGATGCTACACTAATTAATAATGTAATTTGATTATTTTGTTCACATAAACATCAAAACACATTTGGAAATATAGCGAATTATGATTATGTGCTAAGAACTTTCAGTCTAAAATTCGTTAGTAAAAAGATATACGGGATTAGTTTTAAATCAATTTTTTGAAGTAATTATCCAACAAAATTTCGAAAGGAATCAAAGATTAATAATGCAATAAGACGAAAGTAAGTTGATTTTTCTCCCTAAATTTAGGTATTCTCAGTGTTTTTACTAAGCTTACTTTTTGTTTTGTTGATGTACATAGATCCCACGTGCTTCCATTTATTATTTATGAACTATTATGTCGATTAAGTAAAACTCCGTAACAAGTGACAATTTCTTGTAAAGCCAGCAATCTTAGTGTGACTAATCTAACATTTAAAAGTAGTAATAAGTGAAACAATTTATTTGTAAAATCATGTTATTTTGCAAGCTCTTGTTTGGCAGAAATAGTCAAAGAAATTACACTTACTTATTAAGCTTGTTATTTTCTCATTAAATATTAAAAAAAATTAAGGCTATTTTAGCTTTTGAATATTTTTGGTACTTACGTACTATCGCAACAATGCCAACGTTCAAAATAATTCTCCAAGTAGGCAACCCCGATTTCACTTGTACGAGCTGAATTGGCAACCATGTGCTTCGTTTCATATGTCACAAATATGGTTGCGATAACACGTAAGTGCCATATTTTTTAGACAAAATAAATTTTAAAACATAAAATTCATCAAAACACTGTTGTAGAATTTTGATTAAATTTTGGGTACTTATATGTTATGTTATCGATCGACCAATTTCGTTAAAACAAAAGAAGTAGCCAAATGTCGCGATATGCCGCCAATAATGGAAATCTTTCCTGGCATATTCGAACACATTAATAATAACAATGGCGGCATTAGGAGACAATTTTTAATTTGGCGACATTTTTTGATTTGGCGATATGGGTCAATGGAGTAATACGTAAATACCAAAAAGGAAAATACAAAGCATATGTAAAATATATTTAAGCTTATTAGAATGTAAGCAAAACAAGCTGTAAGAAATGATATCGTGTACAAAAAATTGGTGCTGTACAAAACTGTTATATATCAAAATTGGTTTCTTGGTATTATACCATCACCCGATTTCTCAGATAAGAAAAACGTCATCAAATACCATGATGAGCAGGTAATAGCAAAACATTGTTCCCACCCTAGCACAAAACTAATCTTGTTCGCGCACACGACTTTAGGATGTTTTTTGATTTGGAGAAAATGGTCGATGATATATTACGTAAGTACTCGTATCAATATTTTTAGAATGTTTTGTACAGTTTTTATGCTCCATGAATAAAATTATATTAATTTAGCGATGCTTTGAGTATTACTATATCATACTTCCATAAAATATAAATACTATATATATCATATTTCCATAAAATATAAATACTGTATTATACTTCCATAAAATATAAATACTACATCATACTTCCATAAAGACCATCATTTAAAGGTAAAATGTTGTGTCTCTTGTAAATTGTTGATATTTTAATGAGATGTTTTAACATATTAAAAATATGTTGACTTAAGATTTTCAGACTTGATTTCTATAACAAATTTTTCTAAAAATTGTATTAATTTATATTTTTAGTCAAAAGTAATAAATATTCATAGGAACAATATTCAATAAATACAAAAAAAAGAAACAAATTAATATATATTAAAATATTTGTTCCTTTTAAAATTATTATTAAAATTTTAATTAATATATCTTTTACAATTTCTATTTTTAAACTTCTTGCAACTTGAGCTCTTATGGTGGACCAAGTTGTATTTTTCGCCTTAGATTTTCTAATATTTCAGCTCTTCTTTCGGATTTCTTTTTTGCTCTCCCTGCATATATTTTACGACCACCAAGATATAATCCGTTTAAATCCTGGACCGCTTTCTTCGCACTATCAGCGTCTTCAAAGCAAACAAATCCAAAACCCCTCGATTCGCCATTCTCGTCAGGCATAACTTTGGAACTTAATATGGTACCGAACTTTTTACACAGCTCTTTCAAATCTTCATCTTTCATCGTACTTTGGAAGTTTTTGATGTAAATGTTCCTGAATTCTCCATTCTTTTTCTCTCTTGGTATGAATTTGCTGACATACATTTTTCTTCCCCTTAAGAGCTTTCCGTTTAGATTGTCTATGGCTTCATTTGCTGATGCTTCAGTTTCAAACTGCACAAATCCAAATCCTCTCGAATCGCCTGAATCATCTGTGGCCACTTTTAATGAGAGTATGCTACCATAATTAGCAAATATATCATACAGTGTTTTTTCATCGATGTTCATATCTAGGTTTTTTACAAATAAATTGGCAGACACATTGGAACTGTCACTCCTTTTGGTCCACATTAGACGAATAGCCCGACCCTTCACCAAATCATAATTCATCAATGACAAGGCCTTCTCGGCATCTGGTTTTCTTTCAAAATTCACGTACCCATACCCTAACGATTGACCCGTATCAACATCTCTGCAAATATGGATATTAAGTATTTTACCCAAAGAAACAAATTTCTGATAAAGAGTAGCTTCTGTACACTCTGGATGAAGATTGCCGATATACAAAGACATCTTTATAAAGTATTTCTAAGTAGTTTGTTGATGAATTATATTGTCTAAATGTAAACATCTCAATATTGGGTTTGTATGTAGCTGCCAACAAGTAGAATTTGAAATGATTTGTTAATCTCGAGGCAAAGGATTTTTTTTTGTTTTGAAATTATTATAATACTGTCACGTGTAGGCATCATAAGAAACAAAATTACTAATGTGCACTTAAAAGATATATCATACAGTAAAATAAACATGACAATTTTTCCTCTCAAGAGTAATATTTATACACTAAAATCACTTAAGTAAATATAAACCAATTTGATTATCTAATTATTGAATGTTTTCAGTTACCCAATTAAAAGATGCGCTTAATAATTTTCATAATTTCATAATTTTGATCTATATGATCAGATGGCAATGTCGACACCTAAGACAGAGCCTTATTATCCATATCCACGATTAGCCAATTTTTTATCCACGATGTATTTACAGGGTGCTAACCAATTTGAACGACACTTCTTTAGAAGTAATCCTGCCATCCATCAGTGGTGTAAGGGAGAATATTAAGGCTCCCCCTACAAAGTTAGATTTTGTCTTTAATATTTTATAAATTGATTAAATACGTACTTGGCGTTCGTCAGGATTTGAGCCCCTAGAATACTGCCCCCCCCCCACTTAGCGATGCGGGGGTTGCGGGGATGTACGTTATGCCACTGCCACCTATTGTCAATATTCGGGTTTTCAGCCATGCTGCAGTAAGCTCAACCAAAACGCCTATTTTAGCCAGTTTGATATTATAAAATTCCATTTATTTTAAAAATAAGTCATCACTATTGCATTGAATACAAAATTAGTCTAATAAAACTCAACGCATGCCAATTTTATCATGTAGTTATATACACACAATGCATGACTTATTTTATAGCTAATATTGGCAACGGGGCCTAGTTGTCCTAGTTGCGAACTCTAGGTCGGCGTTACTTTAGTCATGTTTTGGATTCCAATCTTGCTACCATAAAAAAGAAATGGATCAGGGAAGCGCAAACGCACACAGGAAGTTTTCCATATAGTCTAAAAGTCGCCAAAAATGGTCACAAAAATGATGCCAAACGGATTGAGACGTTTTTTTGTGTGTGTGTACCTGTAAATCAATGGAGACAATACTTTTCTTATTTGGGAACTCATCAAAGACAAATTAATAGAACTACATATAATACATGTATATTACAGTTTTACCATTTAATCAATGAGTATGAATAAATTTGCAGAGTAGAGGTTGGTCCACCGTTGGGCGAACAGGGGCTACCCCTACAAGCTAAAATAAAATAAAAATGACTGAAAAAGACAAATATAGGAAATTATGTAATTTCCTACATTTGTCTTTTTAGCAATTTTTCTCTGCCTGAAGAAAAATATGAGTGTAAAATTATAGAACATAACCTTATAATTTATATATAAAAATTTTTAATTAATTCATCTAAATTTAAATTCTATTTTTTTTTAAAAGAAGTAAAAAATACGTCAATTTATCATGTGTCTTTCTAAAAATATCTTGGTACAATAATTTTTTCTCATACTCATAAGGACAATACTTTAATCAACTATTCTTACTACTAAATGCCTTTTCAAATAGTAGGAGCGGGTAAAGACTTGATCACAAAAGAAGCAGCTTAACTCTCTGCTAACCACATTCATTTCAACCACCATTTAAGAAAGCAATTTTCATATGAAATATAAAAATATAATCACAAAAAATTAAAAGAAAAAGTTAACTAATTAAAATAAAAAAGAAGATAATCAAGCAATTTACAATATAAAGCAATAAAAAAGAACAAGAAATCAAAATTATCCAAAATGTAAATAAAATGCGATTAGAACTCCAGCAAAAATCGAACGACTTTTTCAGTAATAAAAAATGATCAAGCTATGCGATCATTTTTCCAAATTGCATAATAAAAAGCGCCTAAAGCTTTGGTGTATTTGCGCTGTCTTGATCCACTCATCACAAAAGACTCGCCGAATAGAGATGATGCACGTTAAATTAAGTCCAGGATCAAAGTTTTCACGTCGGTGTAGTAATAACAGTTTAGTGAATGGGTGCCAACTCATCAGTCATCCTCGTCATTTAAATGTGGTTCAAAATAACGAGATCGAGACATTAATTTTCAGTCAATGGGATAAATACATATGACGTCATAGTCATAGATAATTGCAAGCACGTATTTCCAGCCAATCAGTTTGAAGGAGGATTCATTCTCGGTACCTTCCGTTCCGAAAGCACACACCCTACCCCTAAGCCAAAATGATCACTTCAGTCCAGAGGCAGTTAGTGTCTTATATAGAAACCACCGCCACAAATTCATAAAATCATGCTACGTTATAATCACATGACCAATGCGTCACGTATTTTCAGCTAATCAATTCATGCGCTTTACTGTTGCCAACTTTTTCTTTTTGCATAAAATTTATTTTAAAAAGTACATACTTGTAAGAAATAATAACTCACATAGATACACAAAATATAACTGATTTGAAAGCAGACATGTAATTTGAGGTGTTCTTTCCTTATTTTGAATAACTTTTTGAAGAATTTTTATACTTGAAAATCTTTATCCAACCATCAAATTCGATCTAAATATTACAAGCAGAGCAATAAGTACAAATCTAATGTCAATTTTTAATTCAATATAGAACACGTGATTGCATTAATCATGTGACCGCCATGATTTCAATCCATTGTTAACTATTATGTATTAGTTACCTGCTGAAATTATTCGTCTATGATAGCTATTTATCGCGAAGCAAGATCTGCGAATGAATAGAGCGCTTCAGACAGGTAAGATATGTGACAACGGAAGATCCGGACAGTCCATCGACATCAACTACTGATGACAATGTGCCAGTTCTTGAGCGTATAACGAAGGAAAGGATGGCTAGAGTATCCAGCACAGGTATTATACTTTCCGCAAACAAAAAGCGAATCACTGCCCTTCTTTCCTCCTTGGTGAAGATCACAATGGAGCTGCCGGTTAAAGTGTAGTATAGGGTGATGTCAAACTTTTTGGTGACCAAAATAGATCGCCAAACTACTTCCCTTAGCAATAGATGTGTGGAAGCCAGAATGAATTCGTTTTCTCACCATGCTATCTATATAAAAATCGCCAAATCCAAAGAAAAATCGCCAAATAGAAAGGTCCCCCCCCCATATACTACACTTGAGCCAAGCTGCCTTGTTGAATGGTCTTCTACACTTCAAGGACTACGTGGGAAGACGAGTTACACGTTGTATAGAAGTGTTACCGACTATACTATATACCCCTCATTTAGAGATGGATACTAGCGCTGTAGCCAAACCTTGAAAAGAGAAATTTCAGAAGTTCCTTCACTTTTTGACTTTCCTCGTATCTATACATTATAATGTTCTTTATAAAGTTTTCTAATTACGTTAAGTAAAATTTTGAAATTTATAAATCAACTAAATGTTATCTTTACTACTTGACTCATCGCTCCAAGTTGTAGAGTCATTCGCAAATAACACATTGTTTACCCTCATGCGATTCTCATTTGATTTAACAGAATGAACTTGGCACGTTATCCATTGTAACATTGAAAGTGGTGACTTAATTTTTGAATTTGTCTATTTTGATTTCGTTTAAGAGAATGAACAATATTTTAGCATTGATTTATCGAGTGGCCAAACTTATGTCAAAAATCATTAATGCTTTTGTACAGAATGGTATTTTTTAAACTACTGTTTAATAATTGATTTTACTGTCTGTCATAATAAAGTATTTTTTCATAGAGAATACCTATCAGATAGCTTTCACTTTTGATTAGATGAAAAATTAACAATTTTTTAACGGAATGTTAAAAGTCGTTTTAATGGTGAATTCAATTAATTCATAATTTAATTATAATCTTGTGTTATTTTTCTGAGTGATGGATGTACCTAAATGCGATATTTACACAGTACAATAAAATTATAAACTAGTTAGGAAAAATGATTTGACTTTGCGCAATAACTAATTAAATTTAGCTTGGTGTCGCATTATTATGAGAAATTAATTTTGTCTTTTCAATCAATTATACGAATTTACATGAAATTTTAATTTAATCTATTGATTGTCATGACACTAAATATAATCCATTTTAATGATAAAAAAAGGATAAATTTAATTTTCTCCGTTTCTTTTCAATTTATTTATACAAATGTACAACTTCAAATGACCCTCTAGACCAGTGATTCTGAACCACTGAGCCATGGAACTTTTGTTGCCACCAAATAGTTTTTAAATTGTTAACTATACTCTGAGAAAAAAATACAAAACCAAATTATTCAGCCGTTTTATAGAAATACGCTATTCATAAAATTGTTATTGACCATTTGACAATATTAGAGGAGAGAGTTATTCATTACTTCCCAAACTTATCGGGTGTTCAAAAAGTCCGTAAAAACTTAAAAAATTTATAAAACACAGAAAATTAAACAAAATAAAAAACAGTTTGTAGGTTTAGCATCGATAAAAGTCATGGGATTTTTTTAAGATAAGAAAAAGAAAAAAAATTCAAAACACACCCAATAGGTGGCGTTTTCTACATAAGTGAAAGAAAAGACTCTCAAATAACAGAAGTAACGTTACCAAATCATTTATTACAGCAGCATGTGCTCCACATATCTACCACCACAATTGACGACATATTCAAAGCGTGTCACAAATCCAGCAACGGCAGAATGCACAGAATGTCCGCCTGTATACATGACAGCTCTAGGTGGATCGCATCTTTAAATTCCGACATATTGGATGGGCGGGATTAATACACCCGGGAATTCTAATATCCCCACAACCAAAAGTCTACTGGAGTCAGATCTAGAGACCTAGGAAGCCTTAGACTTGATTGTCCGGATCTTACACAATCATCAAGCGATCCAATTTCCTCAAATCGCTGAACAAGCTTTATGAGGCGTACCACTTCCAGTCTTCATATTTTTCCAGAGTTGGAATTCACGCAGTGCAACAGTTGAGGATTCCTTGTTCCTGAAAAACAGTTTCACCAACAAAGCTTTATCTTTCTCCCTCAGCATCCGTTCTCTTAGTTGGCATGCAAGGAGAATTAGATCTGGATCAAGAGCATCAGTATTTGTAATTGCCTGTCTCATTTGGATATTTCCAACTCAGTCGTTTGTACGATCGCCACCTGTCGGCAGGTTTTTTTCTTATCTTAAAAAAAATCCCGTGACTTATCTATGCTGAACTTGCAAAACGTTTTTCATTTTGTTTAATTTTCCAGGTTTTATAAACTTTTAAAATTTATGTGGATTTTTTTGCCCACCCGGTAGATATAAAAAAATGAATGAGTTCGTAATCTATTTGTGATAACGGATACATCCGTATATGAATTAACTTTGATTGAAGAGTAAAAACTAATTTCGCTCTGTAATAATCAATATTTAATTTCAAAAAATTGGAAGCGTCAATTAGTTCATTTTGAATTAAAATTTAAGGCGATTATCCCATAACAGCCAAAAAACTTTAAAAATATTGTTAAAATTTTCCACATCTTATTTTTGTGAATTCAGATTTTCAACATTAACAAATATAAAAATGAAAAAAGATCGAAACTTTTAAAAATAGAAGATGAAATGAGTGGGACATTATTATTCGAATGGCCAAATATAAACGAAATTATCAAAAATCATCAAGCTCAAATTTCGCATTAAATGTATTCTTATAATTAATCACACAATAAACATCTTTGTAGTACATATTTTATTTAACATTGGAATTTATTATCACAAACTATTTTACATCGTGTATTATAAATAAGTAAAATTCCTTTAAACTTATTTTATTGTTAGTGTGCCGCCAAATTTTGTGAAACTGTTAAAAGTGTACCGAGAGCAACAAGAGAAAAGCTGAGAATCACTGCTCTAGACGTTTGATTCTTTAACACATATAGTATCTTTCAAAGTAAATTGAATAAAGATATATGCTTAAATCCTTTGCATGCGTTCTGTTCAGTATGTCTGAAGAAATTAAGAACTTTTACATTCCGTAAATGAATGGTCTTACGGCTCTATGGAACAATCAGTACAATAATTTGAAAATTCTTTCCATTATGCAAGAGTTTAATCCACTTAATGTAACTGATTGTCTTAATTGTGTTCGATTTGAGCTAATCTAATGTATGTGTCAGACATTGCACATCAAAGTGCTAAAATTATTCGTATTAGTAGTGACTCTTTGCTCCATTATACGTCTGAGAATTGAATTGAAGTTTTTCTTTTGCTTTTACAATGATTTTGTACAAGGTTCAATTGGAGGATTAAATTAGCTTTCATTAGAGTGATGCACAATCTGTTTTATTGTAAATCGTAAAATTAATTAAATATTCTTAAAGCCAATTCATATAAGTTATGTCACAAATGATGTAAGGTAATTCAGTTATTGCTGTCAAAATCGTGTATGCATATTAGAATTTATACATGTAATAGTCCATTTTTATGAGCAAACATCAAGATAAATTTTCTTTAATCTTAGAATTTAAAGTATTCGAGTGATATTTAGACTTTGTTTATTATAGAACACTGAATAAAAATATATGAAGCATTTCGGGAAATATTTTTATTAAAGCAATGATCTTCACTTGAAAAAAATCTCAGAAGACTGATATTTTTTATACGAATATCGGCAGCTTTTCTCTTAGAAAGACGATCAAAGAAAAATACCAGCTTAGGATATATTTTTGAAAAAGTAAGTCAGTAGGATATGTTACTTAAGTTAATTTAGAGTTTCATTTTAAGGATATAATAAATGATATGGCTTTTGTTTGTGATTGTAAAAGGATTATTTAAAGTTAAAGTTATGTGTCATCTTCTTTTTTTAATTATGAGTAATAACTGTATGTCTGAAAATGATTTGTGCTAAATCTACTTTCTTAAGTTCGTTGATGGGTTTTCGTTGCGGCTGATTTCTGTAATGATTCTTACTTAATTTCAAGATTTGCTGTAAATATATAGGAATAGATTGATACATTTTAAATCGTATAATCAATAATGCAATGGGAATAAAAGAAGGTAAGCATATATGTATAATTAAACTATTTTGTACAGTACTTAACTCTGATATATAATTTCTGAATATAAGATAAAATACAATCACTTAGAGCTTTTCTTATTTGTCTTTTGGATTCATGAACTTTTTTAAGGGTATTCCACTATTCTTTTCCGGAAATTAAACATTACTGACTTTCTTCATAGAATATTATAAAATGCAAAATATTTACTAACGAAACTTTTCTAACTGTATCTCACTTTCAAAAATTATAGATCTAGAGACTATTACGGCCTTAACCTAGCAAGCAATAGCGAAGCTTATGTCGTGGTGAATCTTAAGAAAGACCGTTTTCCGTACACAAAACAAAAGGGCTAACATGTCTTCAAAATCATTGAAATTAATACCTTGTAGAAGTTAATAAAAATAGTGTCCTAACTTAAATGTTATCTTCATGAAATGATAGCGAGTAAAATTTATTATGCTTATTGTTAATAGTGTCTTAGAAGTTTCTAACTGGAATAAATAATAAGAAAGTGGAAAATATTTCAAATGAACCATTAATAGCTTTAGGAAGGCTTAGTTTATCCACATTTTAGTTGGTAATCACATATATTAGAAAATACGGATGGCATTGCTGAAGGCAATTGAACAAAACGGAAATCAGCTCAATGTTCATGAGGTAACAGACAGACATGACACGCATGTCGATTTGTCACGTCCTGAAACATTGATCAGCTAAGTCATCCAAGATAAACAGTAAAAATTTTCCATTGACATGCGTACAATTTAACTGTGGGCTATCAAAATTAAATAAGAAAAGTAATTATACATATATGAGGATTTTTATACAAAATAAGTTTCTTCGGTTTGAATACAATTGTTACAACAGCTCATCAAAGACGCAAATGACTGTTCGAGTTCACCCTGTGCAATTTCCACTAAAGTTCCTGTCGAAGTTGTCAATATATTGAGTAACAGTTGGAAATATTTCAATGCATGGAATTAAATTGATATTATAACCATACAGATTTACTTTTTAAAATGAAAATATTTTTTCGTGAGTTAAATGTCAAAGTGAATTTTGGAAAATTTGGAAGTTAAATCAGAAAAAGAAATTTAAAAATGTATTTCAAATTACACTTTAGGGTGACCTGATCAATTAACGTAGAAATCTAAAATGATAATTCTTTCATCATCCTAATAAACATAACAGTCGGATTTGGAAATTCGAACTGCATAATATAAAAAGAGAGACACTAAAAAGTTATCCGAATTGGAAAAAATCGATAGATGGGATGTACATATATTGAAAACGAAAATCTAACAATATCACAAGAATTGAAGATGTTATTTAAAAATGTTTCATTCAAGAGCATAAAAAATCAGCAATGCATTTATTCATCTCTGGCTTGATGCTAATAGGCTCATGACAGTCACATGATAAAGACAAACACGTGTTCTTCGTTGAATTCATAACAGACATTAAACTAATTGTACTTGCGTTCTATTTGTAAAACTTACATAAACTTTCGAATTTCTTAATCCAGAAAAATATGAAATATTAAATAAAATATATAAAAATACTTTAAAATTTTTAAAAAAATTTATTTTACGCGCTTACATTTAAATAAAATACATTTTGTAAACCTGTGTACTTTTTAAGAGAAAGTTTCTGAAAAGAGCAATAGTTGGCAACAGCGAAGTACATGTACTGATTAGCTGGAAACACACGATTGCCTTTATCGTGTGACTATGACGTCACATGAGTTGTTGAACTGATTTGCAAGAAACACGTAAGATATCATTATCATGTGACAATGACGTCATGTGAATCTAGCCCATTGTTATCCGATTGGTCAATGACTCGTATGAGTTGGCAGATGTCTTCGTGCGGGATTGCTCGCTATTGCATTTCGATCGGTGAATTAGATCGACGCGATGCTGGAAGATAGTCACAGACACCTGCTCTTCAGAGCCCAAACATGTTCTGTTTGGAAGAGATCTGGCGATCACGGAAACCAAGGCGATCTTAAAGGGAGGGACAAGCTTGAAGGCAATCGGTAGGAAGGCGTATTGTGTACGGTCGGCATTATGCTGTTGAAATGTAAGTTCAAAGGTCTTGGAAAGGGAAGACAATAGTATGAGCATAGAAATTTGTCAACGTACCGCTGTGCTATAAGAGTATTATGGATGACAACTAAAGGGGTTGATAATCAAAAGAAACGATACCCCATACGGTAATTCCTTGTTGTACGGAGGAGGACAGTTACTTGAATATTTAAATGTTGTTCTTCATGCCTCAAGACATGTCTTCACTGGCCATCGGGTCTCAGTTCGTAGTGCCCGATGTCAATTCTGATCCGCTAAAGTCAATTCTGTTCCGATTCGTGAGATTCCAGGTATAATGCCCCTGGAACCAACAGAAATGCAACTAGAAGTAAGGAACGGTGAGGGACACTCCACGCAATGGACTCTGTGACTTCAGTCTCCCTTCACTGAATCGCCTATGATAGTCATTGCAGCCAGTCATAACCATTGCAGCTTCAATTATACATTGGATCCTTGATGCGCTTTGAAACGATTTGTGAATGAATGCTTTTATAAAACAGGGATTGGATTGAAATACTAATCAAGAATGTTTTTTTTTGAATTTTTGTTGTTTTTTTTAATATTTTTTCCCTCCCCCCCAAGGAAAAAAACTGAAATAAAACTATTCATTACGCAACTAAATAGAACTAAACAGAATTATACATACATATACCGGTTACATACTCTTCGGTAAGTACTAATTAAAGAACTAAATTTCAGAAAGGAAAGTCAGTAGCATTAGTTTAATCTCTAATTGGATTTCTTTGTCCAATCAAACTGTAATTGAACTTTTTGTATCTGATTTTTCTATAACACCGTTCAGTTATTTTATAAATGTTCTACAACTTTTTGATACACCTTCCTTTTGAGCATATGCATTATACACTTATTCATACTACTTTGACATTACAGAAAGGCATAATGAACTATTCGTTATATAATTTATTTCAATTCTAATGAATTATCCTTCACATTAAAATTAAGATTTATTTAATTTAATTTAATTTAATATATATATATATATATATATAGTATGAGAACTTTTTTAAACTTATTTAAATTTATAAGTATTACTAAGGGTTAAAAGGTTGTATGAAATTTTCACAACTTTATAATTGCTTCAAATTCAAATGAACTGTATTATTGACTCAAATGTAATGTATCGAAAGAGTTTGCCCTCAAGTTATAAATATATATAATGCGAAGCATTATACCGTAATATTTTATGAGTAGAAAAGAAGGGAAAATTTATTTCTCTACACGCTGAAAAGTTTTAAAGTTTTTAAATCAGCTTGCCGGGAAAAAAACTCATAAATTTTATTTCAACTCTTTCTCCATTTCATCGTCTACCCTTCAATAAAACGATCAGAATTGTAAACGGGACAGAGGCGTTCTAGCAAGCGTAACCCTTCTATTCAAATATAAAGATTTATCCGTTTACAAGGGATGAAATATTATGGATATTGAAAAAAGAAAGAAAGCATATTCAATTTTATTCTTCTGGAAATACAGTTAGTGTGTTGTGTTTCTGGGGAGAAATGTTTCTTTATTTTTCTGACATGTTGTTGTTGATGGTGCCGTAAAATGCTCACGATATGGAATTCGAAGTAATTTTTTTGTTTGCTTTAGATATTTTAGAATTTGCTCAATATATCAGAGGAAGAAAAATGGTTCTTTTTCACTAACCATTAATAATAAATACTTTACTCAAGGATACATTTTGAAAATATTTCATTTATGTTAAGAATCCTTCTTATAAAAAACGCTAACTCAATCCGAAAATTTTCAGCACAAAGAAATCAACAAATAATTCGAATATTAATCGTACTAAAGAAAACTATCTGCTTCCACTAAATAACAGTAGTTGAATGGATAAACACTTCAATATTACAGACTTAACATAAGAACAGTCTACATAAAAAGATAATGTCCACTTAAAATATCTGTTCTCAACATAATCATTTTGCTGAAAGGTGGAAACAAGAGAATAACGTAGAAATATCAGGAATCACTTTGTCATAAGTGTTATAGATTGAACTTGAAGTCAATCGAACTGAAAACAATTCAGAAATAGTTTAAAAACTTCGAAAATCTAGCTCATACTGAATGCAAAACTTATTTAGCTAATTATAGACCTTGTTCTCAGAAACAATTGAATTTTCAGTTTTTACAATATTAAATTTGTGTTTCTTTTATATACCGTGCCGAAGAAAATTATCGACAATCTCCAAAAAATGGTAATGAAGAGGAAGAAACATTACACTCAATCTATATGAAAAGTTACATTACATGTGCAGAAATATCTATTCATTTCAACAAAGGCATTTAATTGAAAACTGGTGATTAACGTATGAATTACTTTCTTATCAGATAAGCACATTACACCTAAAGCCAATAGGACTATTGTTAAGCAAAAGCCTATTATAGATAACTTAAAAAGTAATATAAAAAAATTTTAAGTCAATTCCAACTTTAAATGGATGAATAGAAAGTATTATATTAACGATTGAAAATTTGAACAAGATATATACAGTCGTCTCTCGATAATTCGAAGTTGGAGGGACCAATGAAAAACTTCGCATTATCAAGAGTTCGAATTATCAGGAGGGTAGGAAAAAACTCCCAAAATACACGAAGAGAAATTTTTTCTAACATATTTGAATTTGAAACTATGTAATAAAACAACAATTGTACACGTGTATAAACTTATTTTAAAGTATTTTTAAAAGTAGATATTATATAGTATAAATATTGTACAGAAGTTAAAAGTCCTGTACTAAAAGAATGAATTTATTTATTAAAAGTGATCCTACACATCTCTTCTTCACAATAGTGGACCATCTTTTCTGAACGCATGTGTTGCAAGGCCACGCGTTAAACGAAAGATGGCTGACAACAAGTGCGGTCGGTCTATTGTCCACTTGAAAAAGGAAAGCAACAAAAGTGGCTTTTTGCTTGAGGAACCGGGAAACACAAAAGAATGGCAGACAAATGGTCATCAAAGGGGCTATGTTACAAAGGAAACATGCAGAGACAATACAGCACAAAACATGCAAGCTCCAACCAATTTGCTACAAGACTCTACATTAGGGTTTGAAACTCCGGGATTTAATTTTTGTCTGAATTACTTGTTACTTTGAAATTTTTTTCAAAGTATTGTGAATCTGGTATTACATTTAACGTATCTTATTTACTTTTTTTTCTACTGTATACATTTAATGTCAGTTTTCTTACGTGTTGAACCTTGAAGGGTTTGATGTGGGTGTGTATGTTAAACCGTGAAATTTGATATTTGTTTTCTCTTATTTTCTTTTGTAACTTTTCCCCATCGCGAGTGGGGTCAGAAAACGGACATTTTTCTCATTTTCAGGATGTCCGGTGTCAGCTTACTTGGACAGAGGCAATTAGAGTTTTTGAAAATATCTAGTAGGATTTTCAGCCCCGAGATCCCAAAATTCCAAAACCCCGGGATTCCGGTTTTTTCCAATCCCGAAATCCTGGAACTTAATTTTTGTCTAAATTATATTTAAAAAAAATTTTCTCATAAAAATTTTCCAAGAATTTAATTTTTCTAAAAATTATATATATATTTTTCATGAAATGTACGTAGAGTTTTTTTTGCGCAATTATAAGTGTGCTATAGGTAAAAAAAAAAACATATATGCACAGCTCTCATTTGTCGTATGGGAGAATGTTGTATAGATCTAAGTGGCTCACTGCAATGTTTACACAATAATTTAAGCAATATCTCAAGAATAGATTTTGTCATAGTTCTTTCTTCAATTAAATGCCGTTAATTAATAGCAGACCTGCTTGGAAGACTTGAGACACTTCAAATCCCATTGCATTACTAATAGCTCATGCAACTGGATCTTCAATTTCAAATGAGGTAACACTTGAAATTGATTCACATTCTGATTCAATAACTGGATCAATTTATATACAAAAACCATTAAGTGTAGCAGAAGAACTAAATAAAGTTATTAAAGAGGTATATGCACCAATGCAGTCTATTAGATTTGAGAGACTGTCAACAAAAATTCAAAAAGAAATGTCTCTTTTTTGAAAATGAAGGGAGACGTGGTGACTACCTGAAAAAATATACTTCTATTAATGACGATAATACCTACTATTAACGAATCCGAACGTGCATTTTCTTCGGCAGGACAATGTGTAACAAAAATAAGAAGCCGTTTCAACGATGAAACGTTGGACGAGCTGTGTTTTTATAAGCTTATTTACAGAAACACAAGAAATGAAGAAATGCTTTTTTATAAAAAAATTTTATGTACTATTTTTATTTGTTTTTTATGAATTAATTTTTTTATTTGTTTCATTAAAATAATATTAAATCCATTTTTAACTATATTTTCAATTTTATTATGCAATTTCAACTGTGCTAATATGTATTTTTTTTTAATAAATAGATCAATCCTAATCCCGGGAATTGGATAATGTAATCCTGAAATCCCGAGATTAAAAATATGTCACGAGCTTGCAAACCCTACTCTACATGATAGTGAGTGTTCAAATTGTCTTATAAGATCACTTCGAATTATCGCGTGTTGTAGTCTCGCCAGCCGCAGATTTTACTTCGAAATATTGAGTGTACCAAAACGTATTGTTTTAGTTTGAAATATCAAGAGTTTTTCTAGGGACTGAGCATATACTTCGAATTAGCGAGAGGTTCGTATTATCGAAAGTTTGAATTAGCGAGAATTGACTGTATATATATATAGGGAAAAAGAGAACTAATAGCAGGAATTGAAAAAAGAGCATGATTTGTCTGCATTCTTGTAACTGCACACCCGGTTTGTCTAGTTTGGCTGAAAAACTGGTTTTCGACGCCAACTTTTGTCATTGTTTTAACAGTTACATTTTACAACAATGAAGATGAATCTTAGTTGGCGTCGAAAACCGGTAATTAATTTAATTAATTAACCGGTAATTAATGAATTAATATTTGAAAACACTGTATTAACATCAAGTGTCATCCACTTCATGTTTAAAAAATTTATTTGAACTTGATTGGATGAATAAAAAGTATTTATTAACGATTGAAAATTTGAACAAGATAAATATATACAGAGAGAGAGAGAGAGAGCTAATAGTAGGAATTGAAAAATGACGGAATCAATTACTTCCGAAAAGAAAAACTTTTATTTCCAAAAATAAAAAAAATTACCTGCATGATTTAAATTAGAAATTTAACAGACTAAAATGAGTTTAACTTTCTAACGAAAAAGATTTCTTTGCTTACATGTTTACTTATTTGGAAGTTTCTTATTAAATATATAGTACCCCATTCAAGTTACATTTTATATTCTTGAATCACGATCATACGACGAGGTCATTACATGAATTGACACCCTACTTCAGTATTACGACTTTGAATAACGATAAGTTTGACCTCGTCTACCTACCTTTCAGCATACAATCTTAGAAATACTAGACTCAAATCCTTTACCACTAGTTATAAGTTCATTTATATATCAATTAGGTCGCCGAAACTCAAAGTCAGACGTTGCACTAAAGCATTTCTTTTGAGTTCTTAAATGAACTTCCTCGAGGGATTTTTGATGAGACTAAACTGTTTCCAAATCTATTTTTCCGAGTCGAATCGTCGTGACTTTAATTTTTGTTTGTTAGAGATGAATTCAACTTAGAAATACAGAATACTGATTCTCCATTTGACCTTTTATATTTCTCAGCAGCCTTAGACTTAGCCTACTACAGAATTTGATCGCATTAATACAAACATTGTGTGAATGTGGTGCTTCAGGCATAAGATTGTAGAAAATAACTATATATTTGTTCAGTGCATGAGTATTTTTTAAAAATTAGACCAATATGATTCAAGAAATCTATGCAATGATATTACTAATAATTTACATCTAAGAGGCAAGCCAGATTTGAGCAGTTAACGCACACTACATTACATTTTACAATTATGTTTATCCAATAGGGCTGCATTTTTAGCAAATTAGCCTTTGCAGACACGGCAAGTTCCTAAATGTGAGAGCCATTCCATGGTGGCACCATCTAGTGGGGCTTCATTACCAAATTTGGACGCTTGAACTAATTTTTAATTTAAGCTCTTATCGAATGCTAAATATTTCCGTGGTTTAAGTTTCCCGAGAGCACCAGAACCAAATCGATACTCAAGGGATCTTTTACATGCCACATAATCATATGACATGCATGCCTACGATTTTCGCGTTCAAAAAATCTATTGATTCAAGCCGGGACCGAGCCTGCAATCTTGGGCTTACGAAACGGGCACGTTACCTCTAAGCCACCATAGCCGACAATTAATCACTCAATAAATAATAACCTGAATTTTTTACAATTCGATTTAAAAATAAAATTGAGTAAGAAACTGTTATTTCAGTATTTTTAAAAAATAAATGCATTATTTAAAAAAAAATTCCAAAATTTTAATTATTTTATGTGTTTAAAGTTAGATTCACTACAATGAAAATTTGTTTAAATTGAAATCTGCAATACAAATAGTTACAAATTCTTATGTATATTTTCATGCAGCAAAAATTTAAGATGAAATTTATAATCAGACACATTTTAACTTCCTCTCATAGAAAAATTGTATTTTAGTTCCTGCATAAACAATTACTAAATATTTAAAATGTAGTATTGTAAGTGTAATAAAACTGCATTTGACATCTCTGCCAATAATAGTAAGTGAACATGACAAATTGCTTTTTATTCTACGAGAGTTTGAAACTTTTCACGACATAGATGTCGTGAAAAGTTACACATAGCCATTATTCATATGCTTAGAAAATGAAATATTTTTACATAAAATGTGATGTATTACATACAGGAATGTATTTTAAACTAATTTATTATTCTGCTTTGGAATGCCAGAAAAGTATCAAGAAATATTTATTCCATTATCTTCCTTTTACATTTATTAATCCTTATTACGTTTAAATGTCAGATACTTTGCATGTCGTCTTTCAATAATTTATTTAAATAGTAATTTTTTTCTACATTGAAACTGTTGCATGTCTTACTGATAAATTCTTATTGACGAACGGGAGATATTTTACTATTTTTTATTCCAAATGATGCAACAAAGAGCTGTCCCATATTACATTGAAAAAATTGTTAAAAAATTGTAGAATCATAGAATATTATCGTAACAGGCGGGAATATAATAACAATGATTAATTTTATAACTGTTACTTACAGAATTTAATGATTCAATAATTGAAATAATAGTATCTAACTATTTGAAGTACGGAAATAAATTATTTAACGATGGAAAGAAATAAAACAATTACATTCAAATTTTTAAATTTGCAAACATAAAATCTTTTGAGCTGGTCCACTGGTGGGGGGGGGCGTAGTTGATTAGGCGCTGGCTTTGTATGCCCAAATTTGCAAGTTAGGCCCGGCCCTAGTCGGGGGATTTTCATGATACAGAAAATAGGCAGCATCCATACCGTATGATTATGTGGCATGCTAAAGATCATAAGATGGTGTGTTTGTCTTTGGCACTCTCGGCAAAGATAAATTCCGAAAAAAAATTCGCATCATTGAAGCCTAGGTGCCTCCTTATGAGGAGGAAACTTTGCATCAAAATTACATTGCGGCAATTGATATATGCCTAAATGGTGCAGCACTAAAAAGTGATATCAGCTTTCGGGAAATGTACTAGTTCTGAAATGGTAAAAATAACAATCCGCAGTCGCATTTAAAATTTTCAAAACATATTTTTGAGTTTTTTGAACAAAGAAGAATGAATAGAGCACCTTAAACTATAAAGCCCCTCTAATAATAAAAAGACTTCTTAATAATAATGCTTAATAAATAATAATAAATTCAATGAAGATATATTGATAAATGACTGTGTAGTAATAATTTTTAGTGAACTCTTATAGAAAAAAAAAGAATTATATGACTTACGAATTAAAATTAAATCAGACAATCAGTGTGGAATAAAATCAAAATCTCAAAAACGCAATGCCAAAAATCATAGTCGTCATACAACTGAAATATCATTTAACACTAACAATAAGGCTAAAATATCTGTATATTCTTTCCATCATGTAATATCTGTTTGCAGGGCTAGATTAACCTTTAAGCAAGATAAGGACATGCTGAGGGCATCTAGGGAAAAGGAACAACTCAGAAACTTTGTATATAGCCGAAGTTATAATGGTCCCTATAGGGCAATACTTCTAATGGTTATATTTGTTGGTACAAATATGGTTACAAACAGCTACTACTTTAAATCATTTCCGAAGACATTCTCGTGTTTACGTAAACGAGTTTACGAGCATTCATGGGAGCTATATTTAACCCTTACAGGACCATAAGATGGCTAAGAATAAATATTAGTATGCAATTGTATATTTTAGTTTGTTTAGATGTAAAATAACTATATCATAAGAAAAATATATAAATATCTATATTTTTTTTTATCAATGTGTAATTTTATATGGCATTTGTTTTCATTTTCTCAAATATACTTTATTATTGCACAAAATTATACTTACCGAACAACATAAAACATGTGAGAAAAAAAGTAATATATTATTGCATGACACAATAAACTGAAATAAATAATAAGAATAAGAATACAACACGCGAATGTCTTATCTTTGGCGCCAATTGATTTGGCAGTTTTTTATTTTTTTTTCTAAATGTTCCCTTTAAGTAATTGGGCATTTCGTATATCTATTTTGAAATTCTATACAAAAAAGCAAACTTATTTATAATTAAATAGGACAATCCCGTATTTTTACAAAGTATAACATATTTTTTCCCACAAAATTTCAATACTTTTTTTTTTATCTCAGCGCATATTTTTCCTATAAAGTATATTTAAAATGAATTTTTATGTCATTGCAAATTTTCGAAGGATGATTATTAAGTTTTTAATGGCTATTTGAAACTACGGCCAAGCCATAATAAAGTAAAACTAATAACAGTAATAAACAAACCAATGCGAATTTAAATCTAAATAATATACAAAATATTTTCGGTCTCTGCAAAACATGTTTTAACTGTAAATTATTGTTCAAGATTTAAAATGTTGATACCATTTAATCGAAATCTATAGAAATTGAAAAAAAAATCTTAGAGTTTCTAAATGAATATCTACACATACAAAAGCTTGTTATAGATATGTCCCTGAAATACCATACAGAGCATAAATTAATGGCCCTTAATTGTTGAATAAAGGAAAACTGCCGCTCTGTGGACTTAGAGAAAAAGTTACACTAAACGATTTAAAAAGGAAGCAAGGTATTGCGCTTAGCTTGTTACAAATATTTGTATTTTTTTACTGCATTTCGAGAAAATATGATCTGATAAAACTATAAGTGTCATGTTATTGTGAGAATATAGGATAAGTACCTCTGTCAAAAATATATAACCTTAATATAAAGTAAAGCGGTATGTGTTCATATATGCATCACAAATATTTAAAATTTTAAAAGGTTTATAATAATATTTCAAAACTATGTCAGAAAATTTACAGAAAAAGAGCCTAAAAACTATTAATAAAAGTTTTATTTTCACAGAACAAAAACAAAATGTCGAAAAATACGGATATTGTTCTTTGGTTTTAATTTTAAAACAAATTATTAAAATAATATGAGAACAAAAACGCCTTATAAAAAAGGAAGTATCACAGAATACAATTTTAAAAATAGAACAATACAAAAATAGGATTATGGGAATAATGTTCTTGAAGTAATAGGGTCTTGGAATATAATTCCAAAAGTAATAAAATGAGGAAATTTTGTGTTATTGTGAAAGAATAAGTACATTCATATTTCAGCTTCATTCGCTGAGCTATTTCTATTATTTTCAGTTACATTTGTCCACATCAATTTGGAGCTCCATTAAAAAATTCGATAAACAAAACTATATATATTATGATTTACTTATTTATTTTAATTTTGAGGTATATATGGGGGCACTGAAATCATTTTAGTACTTAGGACCTCTACGGGTCTTAATCCTGCTGTAATCTTATGCAAACTTTTTCCTGAAAAAAATAAACTCCAAAGGATTCTAAAAGAACAGATGAAATATTAATGCAGACATTGAAATCAAAAATGAAAAAAATGGCCTCTTAGAGTCATAGAACTTGTACGAAAAAATTTCTTCTTTATACAAGATATTTATAAAAGCTTTTCTATTATTTTCCAGCAATAGATTGTAAAACTTATTTTATTTAACAAAATCAAAGCCTATCTTTTTTTAAATGAAAGGGATATACTAAAAAAATTGCAAAAGGATCATAGAAAATTCGAATGCTTTTCTTAAGTTACTTTTGCAATGTTATTACTTGAAACTCTTTTAAAATATTCATTACTAATACTTCATAAAATCTTCTTTTCATTACATTTCAGAATTTCCCGAAGGAAAATGATATTCAATTCGAATATAAAGCCTTATTCTCTTTTTCTGTAAAATTTAACAAGGCTTTAAAACAACAGCCTTGGGCTATTTGAGGTAATACCATTCAAAATATCCCTATCGATTTCAGACCAGGAATAAAATGTTTTCTTTGCTCTGCATTAGAAAGAGAAAGTAAAACAAGTGAAATGGTCTAAAGAACAGACATTTTTCTCTTCTTTTTTCCAGTTTATCGCCCGGAGTCAGTATTTTATGGATCACTTCTATTTCTCAGAAGAAACCGATAAAGATTTATAACGCTCATATTTACTTACGTTTTTAGAAACCGCTCCATAAAAATCTACATAACCTTAGATTTACGTTATTAGGAAAAGAAAGTTTCAACGCTTATATAGTTTAGCTCTAATAATCTGTATTGCAAATTTATAGGAATTCGTTTTTGAAAAAATATTAATGCTCTTGCTCCCTTCCGAGTACAAAGAAAAGTATATTGTTCTCAGAATGTTGTCTTTCAAAAGTATTATGAAGGAAGTTTACCGATTTTTTTTTGTAAGGTGGGATTATAAATCAAAAACTCTGTAGCAAGTTGAAGTTGAATATGTCTACCTGATCATAAATCAAGACATTGTACTTTTCGCATTTTTCGAATCTTTATTTTCCAGTTCATTGTGAAAAGAAACTGAGAATAAAATGGTGTTTTGATACAAATTTAGAAAGATTCCATGAAATCGTCAGAAAATAGGAAACCATTTGGAATAATTTTATTTTTAGCTTTAAAGATAGATTATCAAGTACAAAATATAATTTTAGAACATTTTTTAAATACAAGACCGTTGAATATTAATATAACTCTTTATAGTTATTACATGTGTTTCTATTATTCATATTCACTGCCCTTAATAATTGAAAACATTCCCTATGGATAGGCAATTTTTCTTTTTAAAATTAAAAAAAAATATTTACCAATAAAAATACAGAGCGATTAATATTGCATATCAAAGTATAACATTACCTTTAAAATGATTAAGTCAGAATATGATAATTAATGTTGAAAACACTTTTATTTTTCTGGATTTGATTTCTGATATCCAACATTAAATGGAGGCATTCAGTATTCTCAATTTGAATTTCTAATCTTAAATTTAATAACGATCTTTTTAAAAAATAATCCTCAATACTATATGAATATATAAAATGTTACAATACATTAGCTATACATTTTAATGTCGTTGGTCAAAGTATCCGAAAACTTAAAATAGTCGCTATTTGGTCAAAATAACAATTTCTCTATTTTAACTTAACTTTGAAATTTGGTGGGGTTTTTTATCATTCTGAACCTATTTGAATTTTGTTTTCTTTTTATTTGGAATTAGTTATAGCATTTTTTAATACTGCTGCGTAATTGTATTTTAAAATAAATTTTTGTTCAGTGAAAGCTAGTTGAAATATTTGTTTAAATATAGAAGTAAAAAATGCAAATAATGATGTATATAAATCGGAAACACATCAAGGTTTAATTTGAATACACAAATGTCTGATTTTATTTTTTAAATTTTAAATTTACGAAAGAGTTGTTATAGAAAATCTGTATCAAAATCAATGATATTTTTATATATGCTTTGCAAATGATGATAAAAGAACTACACACATAATTGTAGATGTGTATTTGCTTTTATTATTGTTGATAAAAATAATGATTTACAATCATTTTTTAGTAATTTTTGCTTCGTAAGTAATTTAACCTGTATATGTTTTGTAATACATTAGTTATAAAGAAAGTAGGTCATCCTTTGAAAAAGGGTTTTTAACAATAACAACAAAAAAAATTACAAGATAAAAATCCCTTAAAGTTGAGTTGTAACATTTTCGACAAAGTACTTATTTTTACTAGTTTTTAGCTTCATTTTGTTAACTCATGATTTCCCAAAATCTGATTACTAAACTACGAAGGTTTCATACTTGCAAGATTGCGACTCGTGCCCGGCAAGACAATAAATAGGAGAAGTCAACACGATACAAACCATCAAGAAAATTCACAGAACATAAAAAAATCAACAAGCAGTTTATTAAAAATTTGGCTAATTTAAAGAAAAAAGGAAGATCAGTTTAACTATTCAACTCTAAAAAATATCAAAATGCATTTATCTGTTAGCACTAAGAGAATTGCAGCTCTCTAACATTGATCCTCCAATGAACTGATGATGGTTCTTATAGCAACAGCCAAATTGAATCCGAATTACTTGAAATCTGATCAGACTACTTAACTATATGATTTACTTTAATAGTAGATAAATGTCTATGTCTAGACGAGGAATTGCAATCTAGTTGATAGAATAATTATTACCTCCCTCTGGAGGAGTAAATATCATCTAATTCTTTTTCACTGTGTAAATAGCTCGCCTTATATACTGTACCTCATCTACGTGTCACGTTTTCTCTGTAAGAAGGTGGCAGTTAGATTTCCAATTAGACTTTAAGGAAAACAACCCGAAATTAGTTCTCACAGAAAATTTTTGCGAGAAGCCCGTTAGAAAGAGTCTTAAAAAATTGAAATATATCGTTTTTCCAATATATTTTTTTAAGTTTTAATCACACACACCCAAACAATAAAATATAATACAAAGGCATTAAGTTTTTTTTAAAAAAAATAAAATCCAAAAGTATTTGTATTTCATAATATTCAACATGAATTTTCTTAAGAAAACTCTTTTAACAAGACAATTATAAATGTAATACAATAGCTATACGATGTAATAATGCACATTTATTTTTGATAATTTCTATAAAATTTTACAAAATGAATCATGATTTAATAGCTCTAAATTCCTCACATTTAGAAGTTTCAGAAACTGTCTGTAGAGTTAATAAAACAATATATAAGTTTTTCACTCAATTTCTGCTAACATAATACAAATTTAAAATTTCGTATTTCAAAGCTATAGCTCCAGTACCAAGTAGAATGCGATTCAGAAATAAGATATAAATGTAATATTCGCATTGCGGACTTAAATTATTACAATATGAATTCAATTATTTATATTATAACTTTTGACAGATAAAATTGGTAATAGTAACTTAAACAACATCAAGTACTTCGGGACTTTTCATAAAATTATATGAATTAAAATCTAATCCGATGAGGAGAATAATTAATACTTCCATTAAAAGTGCAATCAACTTAGAAATATTTTCAAGTTACTCAGAATTCTATCAGTATACGAAATAAAACTTTATTATCTCTAATTATATTCTATAGTTAATTTAACTATACTTTATAATTAGATATCGTCTCATTCTCAAACTATTTCTAACTACACTCTGTAATTAGTGAAGTTGTTTGGTAAGAAACGCGCTATATTTGCAATAAGCTAATATTAAACTTATGATAATAATAATTAAAACATATTGCCATTGATATTTTAAGTGCATATATTTTTCTTTAATGTTATGCATGAAGATATATTAGAAGTGCGTAAAGTATTTTCAGTACTTGTACTTAAAGATAATTATAAATATTCATGAGATGATAATAAAAATTTATCTTCAAAATAAAAAATTAATTTTATTCATAGAATTTTTCAATTTATTCAACCTAATTTAAGTCATATAATCTGAAAAATCTATCGTATTAAGTATTTAAATTTTATATAGATTGATACTAAGGTTATTGCAAATCAATAGTGAATAAATGTTAAATTACTTATCGCAAAATATGCATTACATTTGATAATCAAATATATTAAAAACATTGATTATTGTGCAAATAATTATTATTTATTGAAAAAATAAGACTTTTATGAGCTGAAAAGAAAAATCACCTGCTGGCCAACCAAAACTTAACACCAAGAAAGACGAGAGACCTCAAAGCCAAATTTATATGACAGAGATAACACGCAGTATAAAGATGAAATGATTGGAAATACAGCCTTCTACAAGGTGAGAAAGACGATGAAATAAGTATTTAGTTTCACTATGGGAGTCAATAAACGCTACTACATGCCCCGACATTGGATGAAAGAGGTTATGGATGCCTAGTGGGGGATGACAGTTCCTACAGCTCCCCCCCCGCACACACAATGCCAGAGTTAATCAGGTGTAGCACTGAGTGATGTATGTCAGACAGTCTTTCTCAAATCATCGACCAGATGTGTTCAATAGGCAACACAGATCGGGAATAATAGCAGGGCAAGTTAGCAATGCTGTCTAGGGCGAAAAAGACTTGAGTTTGTGTCAGATGTGGTTGCGCATTGTCCTATTGAAATGTGTGTGCAGGGAGGCTAAGCTGTAAATTCTTAAAAATAGTACTGGTTGGTCATTGTGTAGCACTGTGAAATATTGTGTGTGAGAGTGGAATTCAATATACCTCAAGCCATAATACCGGATGCAGGACTAGTATAACATTGCATAAGGCTGCAGTTAAGTATCTCTTCTCAACATTGTTTTCAGACTCTCAACTAACTGTCGTGGTATTTTAAGCAAAATCATGATTCCTCTGTCAAGACAATGTAGTGCCATTTGGTTACCCATGTCCTCCAATCAGTGTGCTATTGCAGACGCAGACGTCTGTGATTTTAAGACAAAGGTAATAATAGCAATGGTCGCCATGCGGCTTGTCACTGTACTGCAAATGGCTTCGAATGAACGTAAGCACACTGATTATTAAGCAAATCATCGTATTTGCTGTAATATTGTTTCTGATGAAGCAGTGAGAGTCTCGTAACTGCTTTGCGCACAATATGTCTATCGTCACGTGTAGTGGAACGACGAGGCTGGTGTAAACATAAGTGTCGATTAGTCGTTCTCTCCCTCATCCATCAGGGACTCGCATCATGTTGCTGATTACGTCTGAAACGATCTCTGATTTTTCAGAAGGATAATAAATACGTATAAACATCCATTTTTTCTTAGTTAAACTAAGAAAATATGTTCGACGCATTCGAAAATATTTTTCTACGCTTACCCTGAAGCTGCTCACGTAAAACAACCCCACGAAAATTTATTCCAATTATTTCAAAAACAGCATTCTGTTTTTCCTCTACATAGCGTTTGTTGGGGACGTTGCAGGCACCAATGATGACCGTCTACTCTGAAATAGTTTTCATTTATATATCCCATAGCGTTCGCACGGGAAAATACCATGTGGTTTGGCAATTTTTTTTCCTGGTATTGCATTTTGGGTGGCCAGCTATGTATCTGTCATGTTTAATTTCTGTATTTTCAATGTTCTAAAAAATAAATTTACTCCAAATCGATGGTATACATCAAATTTCTAAGATATCGGTGGATGATGAAAATTGTTTTGGGGTAAAAATATACTGTATTTCGAAATTCTTAGTTGAAGCACAACTTAGGATATCTTTCTGACCAAAAAATAAATAAACTGCAGTCAACACTAGTAAACTAAAAATTTTCTTCGGACTAATAATTTTAAAGCATTTTAGAGAATTTTATCTTAAAAAAAAAAAAAAAACTTCATTACTCAATTCCCAAAACAATCTTCGCAATATAAACAGAAAAAATAATTTTTAGAACAAAAATTAGTTTATATATCTATTTTTTTTTAAAAAAATGTTTTTAAATTAAATTTGGAAGCATAAAATTCCCAAGTAAAAAGAAAGTCAACTGCAATTACTCTACACTCGAAAGAAAGAAATAATTCTGAAGATTACCTAACGTATTAAGAATAAAAAAAATCGAACACTGACGGTTTGAAAAAAACTAAACAGCTATGGCAATATAGAGAGCATCCTAATTTACAAAATACATAAACGCATCCGGACAAAAAGGCTTTTGGGGGCGGAGGATTACAGCATTAAGTGGAGACGTGTTTTTCTTCCTTCTTTTGATTAAAGTCACTTGTAATTTTTTTTTTTTTGAAGGAAAGAGTTTTTGTTCGTTCTTTTTCTTTCTTTTTGCATTTTTACGAATTTCAAAGGTCTTTCTTTTTGGTGTGTACTACCCTAGGTTCAATTAACTCAAGCAATTTAAATAATAAAAACTGTTGATTTTTCCGAACGAATTTTCAAGAATCATTTGAAAAAATAAATAAAATTAAATTAAAGGTTTAAAAAAAGCAAAAATTTAACAAAAATTTAAAATTTTTTACTTATTTTAAATTAATTTACGAACATAAAGTAGAATTTTCAGTATACTTAAATAAAAAAAAAATCTTTTTTCACTATTCCCTAGAAATGTTAACGTCTTAAGATATTTAAACGCTGAAAAGAGTCTCTCAAAACATTTATTTTGAATTTTTGTTAAACTGGGTGTATCTTTGATGCTGAATTGGTGACGATAATCCATCTCTTTCAGAAAAGCTTGAAAAGCTTCAGTAGATTGATTGTACTTCAGCTATGCAAAAGATGGTATGCTGAAAAAAAGTTTAACGCATACGCATTTTTAGCAAAAAAAATTTAGATCTGGAACAAAAGATATGCATTACGTAAATTAATTGAAGAATCACTTCAGAAGAGTATGTGTAATAATTTCGAAAAACTGCTCTAGACAATGTTTTTTAATGTTCATTTATTTTCTTTATATTAATTTATACTCTTATTTGATTTGTTATTTACGAGAAAAAAGCTAAGTTTTTTTCTGGCAATACAATACTTATTGTGTATTCGTTTCGCTGAATTTTGTTATGATTTTGAGGAAATTAAGTGATTAATTGTGAAGTTTACCGGTACTTTTTCTCAACAAAACAGAAAATTTCTGTCAAAATTCCAAGTATGAAAATATATTTGAAAGAAAATAAACAATGATAAAAACGAAACGTTTTTTTTTTTTTTGTTCTTGTGACTTCGATTAGCTTAATAATTTTGCTAACTGTTTATAAAGAGTTTTATGAAATCGTGCGTATCTTTCAGAGACTAGCGGGTTTTGGGAAAATTCCAATTAAGGAATATATACAAATAGCCCATGCTTACCTGGATTGGGTTTAACCGACCATGATTAAACTATTTTCTCATTTTAAAAAAAATTCTAATTCAGGATCCGTCAATATTTGTCATACCCTCAAATATTTTTTTATATTCTGTTCAGGTATATATTTAATATAATACTATTTGGAGGCTATTAATAGACTGTGTTAAAGATGTACGTTATTATATTTTTTTTTAGAAAATTTTGGATTTGAGCATATGACAAAATTCTTACTTGAGGACCGAGTTGGAAAAAAATAGCTATAATAATGAAACTAATCTAATTTTTAATCTAGTTGAGTTCTTTCAACTACACGTCTTTAATTTTAAAAATTAAAAATGCAAAAAATATATAAAAATAGTTTTCTTTTCTTATTTTGGTTTTGTTAATTAAGTAAAATTAAAGTACCTGTGTATTATTTTATTCGACATAGCCGGCTGTTATGGTTATAGGGTTTGGTTATGGGAGAGCGAGGAGAAATATATACGTTATTTCCTATTACATTTCATTTTACAAAGTTTTCTTCTGAAAATATTGCCTTAATCAACTAGGAAAGCTTTGAACTTCCAAAAATGCTCATTCTTAAATTTAAAAAAAAAAAGATGAATTAATAGTTTTAAAAGCTATAACGTTACAAATTTTAGGTTAGTGAAATCTTAAAAGTAGTTGAAAAATATTTAAAGATTTTTAAGCAATTTAAGTGAACACAGGTGATTTCCCATTCACTACTAAATAACTAATTTAAACATTTTAGGGTTTGTTCCGCAAAAAAATGTGTATTGAAAAAAACTGTAAAAAATATGAATTACACATGAATGAAATAACAAAAGTGTAATTTATACGAGAAGTTGTTAAAAAGAATCAAACAGAAATTGCTTAATATACTCTTTTTTTAAGCAAAATGTTCTTTCTCAAAAATAGTTCTTGATACGTTTATTTTTAAATTAGTTTTTAGGAAAAAGGACCCTGCATCGCCCAATATTAAAATTAGCAAATCAAAGAATATTGAAGATTTTAAAGAGAGGATGTAAAAACAAATAGAATCCTATAAAAATCAAGCAAAAAAATTTAAGAGTAATAAAAAATAATTGAAAAAAAAAATGACTGCAGTAGAAAATAATCTAGGTAGAAAAAGAAAGTAAATAAAAAAAAAGCAAATAATTGTTAAAAATTGAGGCACAGAGAAAAACTTATATAAAGAATGGACAAATCAGCAGGTGAAAAATAATTCCAATAATTTAAAATATAAATACCGTAAAATCCACGCACCTATACTTTAAAGCTGCATTTTTAAACTTTAAGGTATGTTCACCATATAATGCGCACCCCGTTTTCTTAGAAGAAGTTTGAAATGTACTTATGCAATACTCTTATATTTTGAAATCATTTATTCGAGGTATTATCCCAGACATTTGAAAAAAATAGTATACTTCTAGAACTTCTACTTTTAAGTTCATATGGTGTCATTTTTTTTAACAAACAATATTTTGATATATACAGAAGTCTAATTTTTTTATGCTCATCTCTTTTTTTTTTATTTTTAAGTTATAATTTAAAAACCCGGCGTATATGACATGCACCCGTAAAATTCGATCTTTTTTTTGTGCTAAAAATGCGCGTTATTCGCCGGATTTTACGGTAAATAAAAATGGGAGCTACTTGTACTTCTAAATAATAAAAATATTTGAAGTTTTTAATAATTCCTTCTGTAATTTGCATTACCACATAATAATAATTGATAATTTTATTTTTAAAAATTCTATCTTTGTGAAATGGTTCTGAAAATTCATAAAGTCTGAAAAAATAAAAAATAAAAATGTCTCGGCTTTTTAGAAATTTAAAAGTTATTTCTTATTTTCACACTAATTACAAAAAACTTAAGGAACTCGTTTGCTGTGCATTTGAAATTGAAATTGGTTACCTAACAAATTAAAAATAAACTATTACAAAATATTAGAAAATTTTCATTGCGTTAAGAATAATTTCATTATTTCAGTATCATCAATTATCTTTAATCTTGCTTTTTGAAGAATCTACCGAATACTATATGAATGATGTATAGGATTATAACTACTCTAACAAATTATTAAGTAATTTAACGTGAAAATTATTTATATAGCAATTAATTACATATTTTTTTTTAAAAAAAGTATGTTACATTTCAGTTTGTGCTTGATTAATTAAATATGACAGGATTAATTGTCAATTATCGCACGCGGGATCGCATTATATTAAATGACCTGTATTAAAATTACTTTCAAGTTTTCAAGTTTTCGTTACGTTCAATCGCTCTCTTTTTATTAAATTTATAACGTCCTTAAAACTTTTACATTAGTTTCCCTTGAGAGCACTTCATTTTAATCCATAATGTGGTAATAAATTATCAGTTCTTTTTTTCGTTAAATTTCTGTAATTTTTATTTAAAAATGTTCCAAGAATTATGAGGGTAATTTATTGCATCAATTTTCATCAATGAGGATTAATAATTATAATTTTCATTTATCTACAAGTCAAAAACTAATTTTAATGACTCTCTCTTCTACTGGTATGTATTAATTTCTTTTATAATTTAATCCGTTTATACAAAAAGGAATTGATTGACAATGGCAATACATATGTTTTACAAGCTTTAGTGTAATTATATGAAAGAAAATTGAGAGATTTTATATTTAAATCATATTTTCGCAAAAAAAGGTTATTTTTATTAATAATTTAATTGCATAAAAAGGGGGGAAATATAACATTTTTGTTTAAAATATTTATTACATTAAAAATGCATTAAGTCCGAAATATTTGTCTTAAACTCTTCGAGAAAAAACAAAATCCTTGTTTTTAATATCACACATGAAATGAATTTCGTGAGTAGTTAGTTCACTTTGCACGAGAAAAAAGAATGAATTTTAAAAAATTTGTAAGAAAAATTCATAAAGAGTTTAAAATATATTGCGATATATTTTTAACTTTTTTGTTTATTAACTTACATTTAATAGTAGATACTTACAACATAACATCTGCAATATTAGCACACAAAATGCTAATATCACTTATTGATAAACTTTTTTTGAACTTAGAAAAAATTTACTAATTGTAAAGTAGAAAATACTGGATACGTATATCCTTTTTTAATAAGATTTTTTTAAAAAATCGTAAGAAAATTTGAATTTTTTAAAAGATTGAAAAAAATTATTATTTTTACTCTGTTAATTTATAAGTTTTTCATTTCGCTGAGACTCGCATGATAATGTTTAAAATTGACATAATAATATTTACAGAAAGCAAACAAATCGAAATTACAAAATTCTATGTATCGGTACATAAATATTGCAATATTTTATAGGAGCTGGGAGTATTTAGTACAATGGAAAAATCTAAATAAGAATCCTTTTCTTTTAAATTTAAATTTATATATACCACTAACAGTATTGATACTTACTATCTAAAACTCGTCCTCGTCTGTACATGGGTGATGATGTGACAATTCTATACAAATTTAAGCTGTCGGACAATCGAACAGAGGTTGGAGGGGCATCTTCTGTTATAAAATCAGTTGAATTATTTTCATCCTCATTTGATCCCTTGCCTCCTTCTCCAAGTTTGATTTTCGTTGGATCCATTTCATCGCATTGTTCTTTTGGAAAACCATTAAGAAAAGCGAAAGACTGCTTGCAAAACGCAACGCAGAGGAAGCTGATTATGATGACAGCGTTCATGGCAAAGATGGGAGGAAATTAAGTAAGGCGGTGTGTATTTTTTTAACGTCCGCACGAGAGAAAAGCAGTTTCGATAGTGAAAGAGGGAATTTTTGTCTCGCTCCGTTTGGCAGCACTGTGAGCGCGGGGAAAAACCACGTGACCGCTTTGTTGTGATTGAAAGCGGTTACGCGCACCGTCCGGAACTTTTGAATGGATGCTTTTTGAGTCCGATAACTGACCGAATGGTAAAAATGAAGCCTTGCGAAAAAGGTTGTTTCATTTTGTTTGATACACACACTGAGCGCAAAAATGTGTTAAGTTTTTTCCCTGTTTGTTTGAGATTTTTGAAGATTTTTTTTTATTGAATTTTGTTGGATTTGATAAGCTTTTTGTTGATAAAGTAACGAAGAAAAGGTTCTTTTGAGTTTTGCAATAAATTTTTTTTATATACATTGAAAAAGATAATGTTCTAAAGGTCTATAAATGATAAACTGTACCTTATTCTGTTATTGTGGAAAAATGTTTTTTTTTCTACATTGAAACTGTTGCATGTCTTACTGATAAATTCTTATTGATGTGAACGGGCCATTATTAACCAAACTTACACAAGTACAATTTCTTTTTTTAAAAAAGAATAATTCATCTGAAAATATGGCAAGATTTTCGTTGTATAAATTTCTGAATTAAATCCTTTTTTTCTCATAATTAATCAACCAATGCTGGTAGAATAGGGTTACATATGAAAAATGGAATCTAAATTATTGAAAATAATAATAAATACAATTATGTCAAAAAATATTTGAAACAAAATAACGTTCAGAATTACCTATTTTGTTGTTGAAAAAATCTTAACTTAAATATTTTAGTAAAACTTAATTTTTGTTTGTAATTCTTGTTTGAAATATTACATTTATTAGCAAGCTGTGAAAAATATTAGTCTTACTATCATTAATTTAAAAATAAAAGGTATTTTATAAAAGCTGTTTAAAAAATTTCATTGTTAATATAAAATGCTATATCTTTTTTTTTTAATTTGAAGATGTAAGATATTTTTTATGCCCTTTATGTAAGATACTTTGCTCTGGAATTTACGTGGAAAGGTTGAAGAAATGTGATAAATTTCTTTCTTTTATATATAGCTTCTAATAATAGCATTTCTCCTCATTTTAATGCCTTTAAAAGTACTTTAAGAGGCTACACTTACCATAGGCACTTAAGAAATATTTTTTAAAAAAAGATGTTAAAAGTGAAAGGATTTTTCCACAGTACCATTAATATAAATAGATTCAAATTATATTTATAAATACATTTCTGATATCGTATTTTATGCATGTAGATTTAAAAAATACATAAAAAATATTTTAATAAAACATTGGTTAATTTCTAAAGGAGCTTTAAAAACTTGTTCTGTTTATTTACTACATTTTAAGGATAACATTTATTTAATCGTAGTAAAAATTTCTTTTACAAAATAAAAATATGCAATCTGAAATGTGTTTCCGAATTTTATAATTGTAAAATTATATTGTTTCTTGAAAAATACTTTGGTTTATCTTACGATTTCAGTTTGTAATTAAAAGTTCAACAATAAATGTAAGTTTAACAATTTTTTTCAAATATTTCAAAACTTCTTCTGATTAATCATTAATACATATAGCTTTTTTAATTTTAGAAATAATGTCAATAATTACGAGATTTAAAGAAATTCGGTTTTTCGTTAAAAAGTGTTTGTGTAATGTATGGTATTTAGTGTGTTTTATATATTTTTTCAGAACGATTGAAGAATATTTAAAATATTTTAGGTAATAAGTTGAAAACATACAAAAATATTTTTTTCTCATAAACGCATTAGTATTTGCTCTTTTGATTTTTCTTAAATTATCGCTATGCCAAGTCATTATTTTTCTAATTTATGGGATAATAATTTTTTTCTTTGCTATCAATTTGAGAAGACTTGGTAAATTCTTTGATTTAATGGATTTTAAATAATTTTTCTCTTATGTACATATAACAAGTAAAAAAGAATGTTTTGCTCAAAATATCACAAAAGCAAATTATTTAATTTAAAAAAAAATTAAAAATCCATGAAGATATTTTAAATGCTATTCTACTTACAATAATTGAAGTACACTCATGAAATTTTATTTACAAGGATGTTGAAATATGTATAGAAAAAATTAGTGTGGGTTTTGTAATAACACAATTGATATTCAAAGTAAGAATTTTTATGAATGCTTATTAAAAATTCATTAAAAAATGTATGAATTCTCAATTTAACTATTTCTGTAAAAAAATAAGTATTGTTTTGATTAAAAATGCATACCAACTTTTGTTACATGCATTAATTGCAACTGTTAGAAAAATTTTAAAAACGTTTGTCACAATAGGAAAATAATAGGTCAGCATTAAGAGAAGATAAACTAGCGATATTTTTGCTCTAAGATAAATCAGTTAATTTTTTTAATTGCTGTTGGAATGTGATTAAAAACAAACATGAAAGTTATCATCACTCAGAATTTTTTTTAACAGAACTCTTAAATTTTGTAGGTACTAAAAATGTATAAAGAATAATTTAGGGCAAAAAATCTTGACTAAATGTTTTGACCAATTTTTGTCGTTTGAAAAATACTGTGTCTCATTAACATTTTTCCCTAATAATATATAAAAATGTTTAAATACATGCAATCCATCTCATAAGTGAGTTCCTTTTTCTATATACATATATTGATTCTATAACGAAAATTTTATAATTGCTATTAATATAAGATTACTATTTAAGTTCGATTTTTCTACTCAGTTATTACTAGTTTCACGTTACTCGAAATCTCTATCAAAAATTATATAACACCCAACAAAAGGAGAACACATTGAAAAGTTGAGCACTGCCATTCATTGCACGTTTCTTGCGGACACTGAAAAATGTGCCTGCGTGTCAAGATACGCTTTTTCTTGCGTCCCACGAGACTACTTGTTATGTCTACGTATGAAGAGAACTAATTAAAATAAAATCTGGTACCACTATACAAGCTGTAATTCTGTTACTCAGAGTTAAGACAGTGAAGGCTTTTCCCGAGGGCTTAGCTAACGAAACACTCATAAATTACTTCAGCTGTTGTAGGCCAATATGTATGTTTTTGGTATACAGCCTTATTTAGGCTTAATTTATTTGAGTAGGTTAACTACATTCTAAAATAATCTGCATTTATGAAAATTATATTCCGTATAGCTAGTCAGATTGCAATTTTATATACGATTTTAACACTTTTAAGACATAATTAGGTTACTTTTCCTTGAAATGTGAATTTTTAAAATTATTTTTCTTTACTTATTCTCTGAAAGTAAAAATAAAATATCTCTACGGAAGATTCCATGTATATATAATGTACATTACATTAAAAAAAAGTTGATTTTGAGAATTTTAAGCTGAATAATTCTAAAAATATTTTTTATGTTTTTTGTTTTCCTTACTTTTATATTTAAATTTGATTTTTTTCCAGATAACTCGATGAAATGTTATGAGCTGAGCAGAATAAATTAAGAGCAGCAGCTTCACAAAACACACAATTCCTTTTTGCATTTTAATATTTAATTTTTAAAATTGTTTTATAGATACAAGGTTTTAAATGACAAGAACAAATCTAACATTTTCTTTATATATTTAAGTAGCTTTCTTATTCTTTTTTTTTTCAATACCTATGTAATGGATGGGCTGTCCCATTCATTACTATGCGTGGGTTAGAACGAAAACCAACCATAGTCAAAACAACACAATTTATTTACTATTCTCAACAACGCAAATTCAGCAATTTAAGTTAAGAACGAATGCACCAATTGATGAATATGGGAGCAATCGCGAAGCAGACGAGATAAATAATAAATCGGATCACTTACACTTGGCACTTCCAGGCAATACAACTTCTTACATTTGAAGATAAATTCTAAAGTAATCTTATCTAACGGACGAATCTAATTTAACTACTAATTGACCAAATCGTCAATCTTAATATTAATCAAATAATCCATGAAGTGCTCTCGTCTAGCTTTACGTTATCTTAAGCTAACC
Organism: Trichonephila clavata; assembly: GCA_019973975.1. Classification (NCBI taxonomy): domain Eukaryota; kingdom Metazoa; phylum Arthropoda; class Arachnida; order Araneae; family Nephilidae; genus Trichonephila; species Trichonephila clavata. The sequence goes on from BMAO01016543.1 coordinate 47,272, forward strand.
TTCACGCTCTCCTATAGTTTCTAATCTTTCTCTCCTACTCGAACTCGAAAGCTATTACTTAAATGTATGACGTAATTTACATAGATGGCGTCTTCTTCGGGAGTAGGTTTTCAATTAAATAATATTTAAAGAAAGATATTCCTTAAGAGAACTATTTGGAAGAACGCGGATAGGCCCGTTACACCTATAACAATTGATCGGTTTTTGAAAATCAATTTAAAAAGTATTTGATAGTTCAGAATAATTTAAAATATATGGGTTCAATGGGAATAATTTTAAAAAATGTTTTTTGTTCCCAATAAAATAGTTATACAAAAAAAAGATCAACTTATCAAGGTTTTTTAAGTAAAATAATTTGATATCATTTTATATATATATACACATACATAAACAGAAAGATAAAACATATCGGCAAAAGAAGTATAGATAAATATATAGATATACTGAACATTATTTCAAGTGTTATTTATTTGTTATATTTTTACCATAATTAAATATTATTTTTTATTAAAACTGATAATAAATATTTAGATAGAATGAGTTGGAAATTAATAAGAATTTCCAAGTACATATTGTATTATTCTTTCAACATACTAAAAACTTCAAAAAATTCAACTAATTTCCAAGTACATTTTTTTTCAAACCAAAAATAATCTTCATTGTCCCAACAGTGTAAATAAATTTTTGAATTATATTGCTGTCAACGAAAAATTTCAAAAAACATCGGGATTATTATGCTTACATTAAAAGTAAATTTGAAGTTTTAAATTAAAATTACTTTTACAAATACACTGAGTGGCTATTCTAATATGACCTCCTTTTCTCCTGTGAATATCTTTTTGGGCCCCATTCTGAATATAATATTTTAGCTTTGAATCTTTTTGGCATGGTCTGTATAAGATATTGATAAGTCGTTTTTAAAATTTGATACCTTGTTTAATGAATAGCGTTTTTCAATAGTGTAAAATTTGATAGTTGTGCATCAGGATGGCAAGTGATTCTTTAATTTTGATCCCACAATGTTCTATAGGACTGTAAACTGAGGATAGGACTAAAGGGCAACTGCGCAAAATAAGTTTCCATCTTATTCTTGAAACTAATCCTGTAAAACACTAGCTCTATGGTAGAAGGAATTATTCTATTGAAAATATCGATTATCATCTGGATAAATCGTACCACTTACAGGGTAATCAGTAGCGATGTTTAGATATGATGTTTTATCAAGCCATCCGGGAGTATGAAATTAAGGATTGAAATCCCTAAAAGAAAATGTTCCTCCCACTAATTTAAAATGCTATAGTAAATCCGTGATATCATGCTGTTTTTATCAAATTCTAACTTTTCCATCTGCCACGCATGTAACTTTAAATGAAATTTATCGGTATTTTTTTCCAATTGTCCAACCTGCATTTCTTATGCTTGTACGAATTTTAGTATTTTTATCTTATTTGCACCAGACATCTACGGTGTTTGCATTGATCTTAAGTTTCCGTAGTCCATAGATGCATAATACGGTGAACGTTGCTCTCAGAGATATCTTGAGACGATATTTAATATGATATATGTTCAGTTTGCTACATAGGTACTTATCATTCTGCTTTTTTTTTCATAATCCCGGGATACATTCCGTTCCGTCTGATCATTCACCACTCATTAAAAACTTCAATATCCCCGTTTAGGCCCAGTCTTTTGCTTGATATTGCAGTGTCGATACATTTTTACTACATCTTCGTGAACGTTTCACACAAATATGGCAGTTTTGCTAATATTTGATACAAGAGACTCCAAACTTCTACTATCATCCCACTTTCAAAGTATGTCAAACCACACATTCCTCTCGTACATTTGTAAGCAATTTATTTATATTATATTGTCTCAGGAACTCAATTTGTTTTAAATACTAACTAGCTTTCTAGTGGCAACATTATGATGCAAATCTCATTTACATAAAAATGTCAGATGCTCATAGTATGGTTGCTCAGTATATTAGATTTCTATTACCATATTTTTGCTTAAATCATCTTATACATTGAAGAATAAGCGAAATCCAAGCCATCATGTAGAGAAACGCATATTGAATGCATCCTTTTAACGTTAAAAAGAACGCTAGGCTATAATTTTAAACTGGCTTCAGGTGGCCTTTTTAATTTCACGCATCATTTTCATATTAAGAATTGCATTTGCCGTAATGCTATAATTATGTTATTATTTTGAAATCTCAATGACAATGAAGAAAATCTTTACGGTTGCTGCCTTTCAATTTATTGTTTATTAGCTTTGTTGCTCAAGATAAATTACATAATTTTATAGTATAAAGCGCGTTTATATTTCTTGAAGTCCGTAAAATTAATTTATATCTATAACTGAATCAATCCTATATGCGTGAGTGGGTAGTTGATTCGAATATCAAGGTGAAAGGTGAAAGACGACAAGGTGAAAATAATTCATAAACATAACATTTATAATATCAAACGGAAAATTGCTTCTTTCTTTTTTTATGATGATTTCGGATATGTTAATTCACGAGAAAGTTTTTTTAATACAATAGATTTATTTCATGAAATGATTTTAACATTAAAATTGAAAAAACAAACAAACTAACATTTATTCTACTAACAATTAACTTGTTAATCAGTCTCATTTACGAGTTGGGTACACACACGTATAATCCTATTGAATTCTTATTGTTACCTTCTTAACAGTACCACCACTGAATTACATAGATCTGTTTCTGAAATATTCAATAATCAACACATGCTGGAACTTTATTAGAAGTTATTACATTCTCCACTATTTCTTGCTTAATAAAATAAGTCTCACAAATATGTCAAGTACCACAATGTATGTAAGTTTTTCCAAGATGCGATATATGTTTTGAATCTCGAATACAGATGTATACATTTCGATTTTCAAAATACATTGAAATACGTTTAAATGCGTAAACACGCAAGACGAAATATTGGTTAACGCGAAATAATACAACGGTTCCGACACACTACTATTATGTATTTTCATGCATATCATTTTTCTCGTAACACAAAATGAAAATCGTTTAACACGAAAGGATTTTCCTCCTGGGAATGAGCAAAATACGGAAAACACCATTCACGCAATCGAGATTTAAGAAGGGTATAAAATAAACAGAAGGGGGGGGGTCACATTTTCCGTATGAAGTAAGTTAACTTGGCTTGAAATACACTCAGAATAGCCTGAGGCACGACCCAATGTTGTTTATCTAAGCTACTTTCACCCTCCACCCCTACAAACGCCACACAAAATATCTCATCTCTCTTCAGTTGGCTTTGGAATTCGGTGACGAGTTTATCACAATGTGAATAAAAATCAGTGAGTTTGGTTCACGTTTTTTTTCCGATTTTGGAAAACTTTTCTTACGATAACAATGGCTAAGAGCTCAAGAAGAAAGAAAACTTCTATTTGCCTTGAAATGAAGATCGATTTACTTAAGTTCGTTGATTAATAACAGAAGCCGGAAACAAAAAGCTGTAAAGTTTTTTCTTTTTTTGTATTGCTAACCCTACATTTTCAACCATAATTAAAAAAAGAGCAAATCAAGGAAATGTTTTACACACATCTAAGTAAATAAAATAGACTCTAATAAAATAAATTATGTTAAATATAGTATTTCTGATTTTTTTTTTGCTACTTTAGAAAGGAAAACTTCCTAACGAATGATTTTCAATAGATTATAATCAAAAGCTACTTTTTAAGAAATTTATTGTTATAAACATCTATTCTTCTACATTCGAATAAGTTAAAGCGAATAAAATAATTTTAATTTAATCAAAAACACACACACACGCATTTATCAAGAAATATTTGGAGCTTAACATATCGAGAAAACGAATTTTTCTTTTATGGTTACAAAAACTAAAATCAATTTATACTATTTGACAGCTTTCTCTTACATATTTTTAAAAAATCGATTTTTCATTTTCGGGCAACACGAATCCACAAAATAATTACGTTAGGAATTTACATTTAGAAAAATGTGGAGAAAATTGTAAAATATGTTGTTCGCTTAACTTGAACTTTTACATTTAAGAATACAAATTGATTTTGTTTTACTCATACGTCTGAGTTGAACTTTTCGTATTTTTAAAAATTTGAAGTGAAAATAATTTATAATAGATTCTTAATTAACCATATTGTTTTAACTGGAAAATGTTAATTTGTGACTTATTAAAAATCTCTACCTATTTCTCCTAGATGAAAAGAAAAAAATTTGAAGAGTTCTTTTGTTTGCTTTTACTTTAGATTTAATGAGTCTCTGAAAGAGAAAAAAAAAACATTTGAAACTTTTCTGGTAATTATTTTGAGATTATTGTCTGCAAAATACAAATTACATTCCTGAATTCATAAGTTTGTTATTTCTTATAGACTTTTTTTTCTGCTGTAACGTAAAAATTGTCTCTCAAGCAAATTTAATTTAATTCTGAATTATAAAATACAAGACAAATTATTCAAATGATGCAGATTTCAAAGCTTTTCTGTCTTAATTTTTTTTATGAGATTTATTTCCTTGTGTCAGTTTTTGAGAAATAGTGTGATATAATTCATTTTTAAAAATCTCGCACCTTTTTTCGAATTTTGGAATCTATTTTGAAAATTAATTTTGAAATTCAATAGCTAAGATGAATAAGAAACGAAATCTTTTCACATTTTTGACAATTTTCTTTTTAAGTTAATTAGTAGGAAAATGTTTTTCATATTCAATCAAAAATGCCACTTTTTTTTTCTTTTTTTACCCTGAAATCCAGAATGTAATGTTTCTACTGCATTTGAGTTTTACATTTAAATTAAATGAGAAAAGAGGCTCACAAAGTTGCATGTGACAATTTCCTTCAAATGCAATTTCAGTTCATCATCTCACCAGCTAATGCTTAAACATAGATTAGCATAATTTATGCAATAAATGCAAATATCTATTATGCTTGTTTCGTTTAATTAATCACGAAATAATCTTCAGATGTATGAACGAGGATTAATGTTTATTAAATTATAATTAAAATAAAATGAGAAGAGTGGTCTGAAAAGAATTTTGACATTTTGAAGATGGATTAGATGAGACGCTCGTAATGATAGCTCTGTTTTTAACGATTTAAAAAAATGCGCAAGAATTTTCACTTTGCTTTAAAGTAGGTGCTACCGTAAATAAATTGTGATAAAATAAATTTTACTAAACTAGAAAATACTTGGTTATTAGATGAAAAATTTTTGACAATAGATTTTACAGCATAAAAACAAATTTCCGCTAACTCACGATACGGAATAGATAACAAAGAGAATAAAAAAATATTATAATTAGGATTTCTAAGTTACATCCACTTGTTCTTTGTTCTAACATCTATTATTTTACATGGAATAAGGGCGAACACATTTTTGCAGATTAAAGTCACTTTAAACTGCCTGTAATCTAATGAGGGGACATTAGAGATACTTTGATCAGATACAAAGGAGCTTAATATTTCTTAAAATTACAGGAATGTATCTCTTAATTCAGTGTAGACCTTGCTATAGTATTATTAGTAAATTAAATAAATTTCAACTAGTACCAACTGCGAGAAAGTGTTTCGATTTGGAAAGATTTTGCATCGAAACATTCCCACAAATGATTCATCAAAAATAATAAGTCTCGCGTTATAATAACATTACTGCAAGCAAACTTTAACTCTCTCCTTCTCCTCTAATGACGATGATTTGTCTAGGCATGGATCCGATAAGACGCCAGATGCTTAGGTAGCTATACTGACCCATTCTCTCAAAAGAACTTCAATGATAATGAGATCAAATGATCAAGATCATTAATTTTTTTTTTTGCAATTTTGTTCCCGCTGGAATCGAAAGATTATTATTACGAAAATCATACGCACGCGTGTCATATGATTATATGGCATGTAAAAGATCCCTTCAGTATCAATTTGGTTCTGGTACTTTCGGCAAAATTAAATCACGGCAATATTTAACATGCGACGAGAACTTGAATTAAACTTAATACAAGCGTCGAAATTTGGTAGGGAGAGCCACCACTAAATGGTGCGACCATGAAATAGCTTTCACATTTGGGGATTGGCCGTGTCTGTTGCCTGTCCATTGTAAAGAAAAAGATTTTTTTTTTAAATTTTGGTAAACAGGAATTTTGTATATCTTTTTGCAATATTAAGGCTTATTTGTACTTTTAATGAGAGTTTCAGGCGATTTTAGTTTTTTTTTTCATGTGTAACTGTACTAGAAAGAGCTTTTATCTTTATCAATTTAACATAACCATTTTATTAAAATATAGATGCTGACATTTTAATTATATTAATGCTTTTGACAGGGGGTTTAAAAGGTCCAAACATAAATTAGATATAAATAACTCAAAAAATTACCTTTTACTTAATAAAGATTTAAATGCATCTAAAAGTTATATAAGACCTTTTTTTTTTAAAAAAAAGACTTTGATGATAATGACTGGATTCTATTGATAAATTTCAATATATTTCACAGACAGTCACTTTCAGAACAGTCACAAATTATTCACTTGTTGCAAGCTCTCTATTTCTAATTTATAAGTATCTTATACATAAATAATATTATTGAAGTGATTTATACTGTTGCTGCACTCACATGGAAGAAAACATAATTATCATGAATTTTAAATTGATTAAATGAGTAAAAAAGGTTTTTTGAAAAGTAATTTATCATACAATATTTGATATTATATTACAATATTTGATAAAAGATGTTATGATAATATGATATTTACATCGTAAAAAGTAATTAAAATTTTCTTGATCATGAATCAATAATTTAACAGGCATTATAGACACAATCTCAATTTTTATTATGTATTTCTCTGAAGAAATTTACCTTTAAAGGATATAAAACAATTTAAAAAACTTAGCATATTTAATAAGTAATTCCGATTGCAATTACAATTTAGTGTCTTTAAAATTACTTATGGTGCTTAGTATGCTTAAAATAATTGCAACAGCTAAAATTAAGGACCTTAGAGTAGGAAAGTAGCAGACAGTCAGAAATATTCAATAAACTACTCGTAACCATACAAACAATATTTCACGACAGGATTAGAGAGTAGGATGTCAACTCAAGTGTTGTCTTCATCACTTGACCGTAGTTCAGAATTACAAGGACCATCTCCAATAACCCTCGTGCTGACTCAGAGTGGCTACGTTAAAAAAATGAATCAATATTTCCTGAAACAGCTTTATTATCAATATCAAATTATCATTTATTTTATGCTATTAAACAACAGATCAAGAACACATTCTCAAATAGCATTTTGAGGAATAAAATGTTATGATGATTTGTTTTTGTCATTTAATGTATAAGGACACATGTATGAAATACTTTTGCAACTATCAGATGAATAGAATTAAATTTTGATGTAAACGTGTTGAATAGATATTTATTTTTACTTAATTTTTATTAACAACAAATATTGTTTGTATTTTTACACTGGAACATCAAAATTGTATTTTCAGTAAGAACAGGAAACTATTTTAACTTTTTTCCTATTTGAATTAATTTCGTGTTATTTGTGAAGGCAAAATTTATATATATTGTCACATTGTTATTTAATTTAAATACACACACGCACTCATATATATATATATATTATATATATATTATATATACTATATATGAATGAGAGAGAGAGATATCAGAAGACTATTATTGTGTGATTCAATTTTATATAAAGTTTATATTTTGAATTATTTAAAGTCTGAACTATTCATTGATTAAATGTTTTTTTCTGCTAGTAATGTGTGTGTGTAGATATTACATGGAAAACTTTTCATGCACATACGCACACGTTTCTAATGAAAATCTATTTTCAAAATCACATAAAATAATCTGAACACAAGTAACTATATTTTAACTAGTGTAATATTAACCCAGCAGAGCTCACTCATAGTTGATCTATGAAGTGATTCCGGTATTTTTCCGCTACACTTAGTAAATATATCTCTTTAAATGATAATTCTTTTTCCTGCTTGATTGAACATAAAAATCTGAAATTTTTCCTAAACACACATTTTATTTACGCTACTCTGCAGTCCTCCTTAAATACTCCTTTAAAACAGTTTATAAAATACTTTAGATATTTATCATTAATTTCATAAGTTGAAAATTTTTGCATTGACCCGCTCGCTCATTTATAATACAAATGAAATCGAAAATCATTCGAAATCATCGAATTTTCGAAAATCATCTTTAATTTCTATTACCGCTTCATATTTTAGAGTGCTCTTCTTGAGTTCAAAACAAAATCCAATAATGCTAGAAACATTACTTAGTGAGTGTTTCCATTTTATCAAATTCAATTTCCCAAACATTTTGAAAGGAATATAAATCACGAAATTACGAGAAAATTCACCGCTTCAACGATCCCTTAATGTAGAAGATAATAGAGGCGATTCGTGCGTTACTCTATTATTCAAGTTGCGTTTTTTCCCTTTTTACTGTTACCATATCAATTGCATCAAAGATGGAAAATGATGTCCAGAAAATGATATTTTAACATTAGGGTATTAATATATAACGAACAGACTTACAACTTCAAAAAATTTTAGTAATATTGATGATGCCAACTGAGTTGGATGAACTGGAAATTATGGGTATTACTCTGTTTTCTTATTTCTTAATTTGCAAATGAAACATGTGAGAACAGGGTGCATTTTTGTTATGTAATTTTCTAGAAGATATATTTCAAAACTCTTGTTAAGATGATAAAACATTACGGTTTCTTCCTTCTAACAAAACTAAAACATTAGCGTTATTTTTGTTCTTTATGTCTATTTTAACCAAATACAGATAAGTACAAAAGAAAATGGAAATCCATGCATCTATTATATATAAAACCATATGTTTATATTTTTAAGCTAACAAATATGGACTAATAATTTCTTTCAAAAAATATCTGGCAATATCGCTGTATACCAAGCAAAAAAGAAAGAAAAGGAAACTACACTATAACGACATTAATTTGCGTATTTCACTATATTTCTCTATATTTTTTAAATATAGTGAAATACAGTAAATATTAAAATTATTATTAGTAAATTAAAACTATCATTATTTATATTTATAAATTATACTAAAGTTATTATTTAAGTTAATAAAGGGTATCTTTATCCACCTAATTGCGCTATTTTCTTATAAATATTTTAGACTTTTATTATTTAAATTCTTCATTTCGATCTACTCACATTTTTTCTTTCCTGTCACCAGTTAAAAAAGGATATAGATTTTATTTTATTTTTTATTAACTCCGAACTTTAAGCAACAGAAAGCAATTGGTGACGAATCTTGAATTTTCGAACCTCGGTTAAGAGGATGATAAGATCAAAAAATCAAAAAAAAAATTTTTTTTCATAAATTGCTTCTTTAATATGTTTAGAATACGGAGGTAAAGTGATTTTTTAAAATTCGAAGTCGTTATAAAGAAGCAAGTGTTAGAAGAGCAGCTGATCGGAGCGCTGAGTTGGAGCGCCTATTGTGTACAATTGGCTTGATACCATTGTCCTTCTATGCAAATATGCTTTTATAAAAGTATAGACAAGTGAAGAAATATCTATAGTTATTGAATATTTCGTCGAACTTGTTTTAGTCTTCGCCACCAGGCATCGTCGATTGAGGGTAAGTTAAGATTTTCAATGTTTTGGAGTTGAAATTTTAAACGTGTTTTTCTCAAACCTGTGTTTTTCAAACTTTCCTCACGTCATATCTCAAGAACGGTTCGACCGAATGATTTCAAATTTATAGGACAGACTCAGCACAAATATACGCACCAAATGGACTACGATCATTCCTAAATTCAAAATATTTCTATTTTTTATAACAAAAACATAACAAAAAAACCCCATGAAATTGAAACTTTTTCTTCAGAGACCTACCAAAAATCCAATTTTTGATACTTTCAATTGAGTATAGTCCATTCTGTGCATTTAAGCATATAGATTAAAATGCCATTAATTTTTTTGGAATAAGCAAATCAGCTAAAATCGTGGAGGAAGTAAGGGTCATTTTTTTTACGCGTGTGTGTTCAGAGCGCTATAACTCACGTTCTATTGGATATTTTTAGCTAACCATTTATATATATACTCTTAAAATACATATAAATAAATGATAAAAACTTAAAGTTCTATCTTTTCCCTGGTCGTCAAAAAAAATTCTCTAAAAATCATGGATGAACCCCCTTAAGTAACGAGAAGGACAGCAGCGTTGGTACCCACTCTCCAAACTTCAATATCATATCCACATGAAGACTTTCAGCCTCCACAGATTTAACATGAATCCACTCCTCCACACGGTAGAGGTCCTCAAGGCAACAGAACTCGAGCTGATCACAAATTGGCGACCATAACCATTCGACTACAGCAGCCACTGTATATTTCATACATAATACATACACATATATATATTTAAACAAAGAAAATTTACTTTTCCTACCTTTTTATTTTTTCGTGTTTACTATCTTTTTTTTTATTTTGTGATTTCTTTTCTAATGGACTATCAATATCTGGCTGGTATACACGTTCTTCTCACGAGGGTGAATTGAAACGGAGGGATAAAAAAAAGTTTATGAGGACAAATTTTTGAAGTATCCCGAACACGGTGAAAATGACAAATTCATTCAAAACACATATATATTTTTTATTTTATTGAATAGAGATGTCTTTTGGCTTTACAAAACATACTTTGTTTAGTTTCTATGCTTCCTAGAGGCCAAGTTTCAATCAATTTTATAAAGTTTGAAAAACCAGAAGTGGGTCTTGATCTACCAGAAGTGGGCATTTAAATTGCTCAAAATCTATCATGTTGAGTCAGATAATTCAATATGTTACAAATGTATTTCTATAAAACTTTTTGAACCTGGTATTTATGTTATTTTCTAGAGAATGTAATAAAATATTTCTGATTGTATGAATACTTTTTGAGTTATGGCTTGTTATTTAAATAATGGCCTCATAAAGAATGTCACATTTCTAAATAATATTTACTCAATCAGCCCTAAAATTTTCAAATTTTAATAAAACATTAAAATTTTAGTACTTTTTCTTGATAAATGCATTGTATTTGTTTTAGTAAGACTTTTAGTAATATAAGTTTATAACTTTTTTCTTTAATGCTTTGAAGTTTTACAAAAATATTGCTAAAATTTCACTTACAATTGTGATTTTTGTAAAATTTAGGTAATTTATTTTGAATGTCGTTATAGTTAAATATTAGTATTTATTGGTATTGAGTCCTAAAAAGCATTTATAATGTTTAAATATTTTTTTTGTTTAAAAGTACTCCGAACGTCGAACGTGTTCAGTTATTTTAAACTATATTTTGAAAAATTTAAACTACAAGTCTATTAGTTTAAAAGCCACAGCATACCGATACCAAATTAATGTGCCTAAAATGTAGAAATAAAGAAAGACTGAGTTTAAAAACTTTTTTAAGGGGACACAGTACGATTCAATTGACAAAAATTGGCTAAAAAAATCAAATCTAATTTTTTTAGCCTAAATTATTCTTTATATACTTTTCTATAACCTCGCAAAATTTGAAAGCTCTAAACTTTAAAAACGCAGAATTATGATGGCTTACGTTAGTTTTCATTCACATCCCTATGGCAAATCAAAACTTTAAACTGGTTTATCTCAGAAAGATAAAATAACTAGTTTGTATTCATTTAAAATGCTAAGGCTTTTTTTTCTATTGTGCCTAATGCTATAATTTTTTTTTACCTATTGATAATAGTACATGTAACAAAAGTTGGAATGCATTTTTGAATCAAAGCAATACTTATTTTTTTTATAAATAATTGAACTCAGAATTTATACATTTTTTAAGGAATTTTCAATAAGCATTCATAAAAAGAAGTATTGTACAAATACCAATCATGTTATCGCAAAACCCATATCAATTGTTGTTATACACAGTTTGACGTACATGTAAATCAAATTTCATGCGTGTACGTAAATTTCTGTAGGAGGAATAGCACTTTAAAATCTCATCACAATTTTTTTTTCCTTAAAAAATTAAATGGCTAGCTTTTTATGAAATTTTGAGCACAAAATCTGTTTTACTTATTTACACACATAGAAGGAAACGAAAACAAAACAAAAAAAAATTGAAAATCCTTAAAATAAAATTTTTTGCGTAAATCGTACCATGCAGATTAACATATAAATAAAAGCAATTGATTTCAAAATAGCCTTGATTCTTCAATATATCGCAGCGTATGCTACATAACCCAGCAAAAACAATATTGCTAAATCTACAAAACTAAAGTTCATGTGTTCAAAAAAATAATATTTTGAAAATTATTCATACGAAAAATAACTATAATTCTGCCTCAAAAAAAAAAATATCTCAGAGTTTTCAAAAAAAAAAATCTGCTTGGAATATAAAGTTTCGATTTCTGAGATAGGTGCGACTTCGTAATGACAGAACTGCGGAAAATTGCTAAAAAAATTGAATTAAAAAAATCTAAAGTGAATTTTGAAAAATTCTCTACTAGGTGCATATCTATCGAGAGATTTTGACATGCCAAATTTCACACGTGTCTGAGTCGTTTTGATTCTGTGCTGCATCACAAAGGAACGGACTTTTCCCTTTATTAGTGTAGAAAATACATAGAACAAAAATTTAAACATTGTCAAATCAAAAAATGTTGCCGAATGCATTAGTCGTTTGTTGCACATGAGCGGGAACGGAGTTTCACTGTTACTTACATATCACGGCATTTGGAGATTTTGCACATGCACACACAAGATTTTCTTTATACAAGTGGATTTTAGAAGAAAATCACCAAAAATACATTTAATTTTTTTCCGGGCATATACTTACGCCTTTTTTGAAACATCACTGGAGCTCTTTATAAAATTCTGCAACGATACAATCAATGAAATAGATTTGCTTAACACGTTCGCTGCCACTGACACGCTAGCGCATCAGCATGGTGCTACCTGGTATGCCGGCACTGCTCATCGACGACGATCGACTATGATAAGGAAAATGCCTTATTTTTAGTGCGGCTTTGGAGGTTGAACGAAGAGGTTTTTGAGGCATGTTAGTGAAGCATTATTTTTATATTTTATGTGCTTGATTTTTAAATTTTATATTTAAATTTTTTTACATCTGTTATTAAAAATGGAGGATATTACAAGCATAGCAGGGCTTTCACAGCCTAAGAAAAGTTAAGTAAATAAAAAATTGACTGAAGCCAAAATATTAGAATTACTAGGAAAACACTAAACATGAAAATAAAAGGTTTTTCCGTTTTTCTGGTTTTACTACTAAAATATAAGGAATGTTTTTAATCATTAAAACACTATTTTGTAATTCGGCTTCTGAGGAGGGCTATATCAACTTTATTGGCAGTGAATGTGTTGTTACAGATAGATAAATACACAAATATAACAGTATTCAAATTTATATATGATTCATACCATTAAAACATATACCTATCATTTTATTTGCTAGCATTTCAACTTATTTTAATTCCTGAAATTTACTGTAAAACTGCTTGATATATTTTCATTATCTGTGGAATAGAGTAAAAGATGTAAAGAATTAGTACATTTAGAGAATTAGCACCATCAAAGTAATTCATACGGATAACAAATTACAGGAGATCTTTCTACCTGTATGTTACGGACGTAAATACCAAAATTTATTGTGAATGACAGTTAGGAACGAATTTCTAAATTAGTTCTGTGATTTTCTCCAACATCCAGCAATAACACTGCACTAATATTATTAATACGAAGTGTGACACACAAAAAAGAAAAAAAGCGAGACTGGACCAATAAATCATTGTACACACAGAATCTATTCTCCGTGACATTATCACCTTCAAAGTAGTTCCCTTCATCATTCACACGCATCTGCATTCAGTGCTGTCATTGCTGGTAATAGTTCTGGAGCGAGGTGTTTGGAAGGCCTTCAGGAAATTCTCCGTTTTTGCCTGAACCTCTTCAACTGAGGTAAAATGGGTTCCCTTTAAGCAAAATTTAACCGTAAGAAATAAAAATTCGCATGGGACCAAATCAGGTGAAAAAGAAGGATTCCCCATCACAGTAATGTTTTTGCAGGTCAGAAAAAGCTTGACAGATAGGGCCGTGTTAGCAGATGTATTGTCTTGGTGCAACAGCCTTCCATAAGTCTTCCACGAAGTCTTTTTAGTACTTCAATGTAGTAGTGTTGATTAACTGTCTGACCACTGATATGAGTGGGAACCCACTCATTTCAGCAATGTTTTGGTTTGTAATTGCTGATCTTAAGCGCCCAACAGGTTTCCTTATCTTTCACACTGTTCTTTCCTCTTGAAAAACGCTTATGCCACTCAAACACATGTGCACTAGACAAAGTTTCATCTCCATAAGCCCCGGTTATAATTTGAAATGTTTTCGGGGCTGATTTTTTAAGTTTCACAAGAAACTTGATGTTGATTCGGCAGTTTCCCAGCTCAATGCAGTTGCACGTGTTCCTTCAAAGGCGTAGTACTCCCAACTGACATGATCGGTTAAGGCGAAACTGGGCATATAGATAGAGGAGGTGAGTGGGATGACGTCACCAAAACAGTTGTTGCCAACTCCGATATTTTTTTCAAGCTACACACTTAGTCTCGTTTCTTTGTGTCACACCTTGTATGTTTAATTTAAGTAAGTAGGTTCATGAATTTCGGCCCCCAAAAACTTTTTTCACTTTTCCCATTTTAATAAAATATGAATTTCTACCCTTCTAATGGTGTAAAAATTATCATTCTACGTGCAGTAAAAGTATTTTTAATAATTTTTTGAAAATGTTTTACCACCTGTCAAAGTCTACTAAAAATCCATTACTAAAATCCCTTTTTCTCTCAAAACTAAAATTTTTACCATATAAGGAACATTTGTTCCTAAACTACTACATTTAACAGCTTATAACTTTGCATAATTAATAATTACACTCTAATACATACTTTAATAGAGGGATTTTTTTCAAAAAAATATTCTGACTTACTTTATAGCATTAAACATCATAAAATTTCACTGTTTTTGAAAGAAAAAGAAAAAAAAAACAGATTTGTGCAAAAAGTATTTAAAAAAAATAACTAGACATCCTATCCATAAAATCTCTGATTAAAGTATGTGTTATGATTCAAAGAATATTCAGTAAAAAAATTGGAAATTTTTATTCAATAGAATGTTTATAAATGTTCCTTAAAAATACCTATTTTTAACATTAAAGAGATACAGATCCTGTTTCGTGAACCTACCCCCTTAATACTATTCAAGAAACACTAGGTGAAAATTTTTATTCATAATTTCTGAAAACGCATCGTAATGCTTCCAAATCTCATATAAATGAAAGTATCATTTAAATTATTTTCAAAAAGGAATTTATTATAGCGAGGCATTATATTTAGCATTTTTTACAATCTCTCAAAAAGATTGAGTAAATGAAATAAAAAAAATTACTTCTTTTAACCATAAAAAAAACTTACAGCTTGCGATGTAGTTTCTTGGAAAAAGTATGTAAATTTGCTATAATCTATTTTTATTTTAGTTCATTAATTTATGCAATTGTAATATTACATGAAACTTTATATATAACTAAAGAATCTAATAATAATGATAGATATTTATTAAATTTTAAACGGTATTTAGTTGAAAATTATGCTTTTTATTGAAACGGAATTCATGTAAAGACTAATACTATTTATAATTGAGGAAGTTCCCACATTCAAAAGTCTCAATTCCATGTCTAGTAACATTTGAAAAGTTTTTATATGAAATTTACATTATTTCAAAATTTCGCAATTAAAATGCATGAAATAAGTGTTTCAACGGATAGTCACAAATGAAATTTTAGAAGCAAAAAAAAAAAAAATAGTTATTAAAGCAGTTTTTAAAAAATTTAATATTTTTGTAAAAATTGTTCAAAAAACTAAAACACATTAACTGATATTACTAAATAAAATAAACGGACTATTTCATAAGGTTTCCTTGTTAAAACTAACCTTGGTTTTTATTTGATGTTGTTGCAAGTTTCCATTGCCACCTTCGAACACAAGAAGAGCGATAAATAAATTAGATTAAGTATATAATTCTGAAGTGAAGTAAAGAGTTAAAGAATAGTAGAAAGACTGCGGCAACCAACAATACAGAACTTATTTCTATCAAGTTCCAGTATTTCTTTAGAGGAAGGATTCTAGTGGTTTATTAAGTTAAACATTTAGAGTGTCTGCATTCGTGGATGTTCATTGTTCCAGTTATCCTGAGTCACTGATAGTTTTTGGAAGGCTATAGTACTTTTTCAGTTACTATAGCCTAGTGGGCGAGGAAGTCTTCCGATCATAAATTAAGTTAACTGATTAATCACTGAGATTCTTAAATTCAGATTTTGTAGTATTCTCTTTTCTTTTTTGTGATTTGTTATGGCTTTGACACCTACAACCGAGTCGGGTTCGATTGGAGAATTTTCACAAGATCGGGATCTTCAGAATTACCGACATAGGCTTCGAGATTAGAATTTAAAAAATATCTAAGAGAAAAAATTGGTTGTTCCTTCAAGTTCAAAGTTGGGTGTTATCAATAAACCCACTTGCTTAATTAATTGTTTAAATTCATGAGTTTATTCAGGAATACTTAATCGTCATTATCGCAATGATTTTCATTTGAGGGAAAATAAGAATTTCGATTTCATACTGAAATAAAATATTTCTGCAATATACGATGGAATTCAAATTGCATACTTTTTGGTGATAAAACAAAGCATTCGACTATAGTAGGGATATATTTTTTGTTAACTTGATCTTAAAAAGTGTAAAAAATGTCTTTTAACCATAAATTACTGCTGTAGTTCTATCGATTTATAAGAGTTCTCGAGAGAGAAAGATTAATCATTAATAAGTGGGTTTATTTTATTATCTAGAAAATGCAAAGCTCTAAAAATGTATCAGTCACATACTTTACATTTTTTAATATTTTAATTTTCTATATTTTCGTAGTTTATAATAATATTCTGAAATGACG
Organism: Trichonephila clavata; assembly: GCA_019973975.1. Taxonomy (NCBI): domain Eukaryota; kingdom Metazoa; phylum Arthropoda; class Arachnida; order Araneae; family Nephilidae; genus Trichonephila; species Trichonephila clavata. Next base: position 64,311 of record BMAO01016543.1, read on the forward strand.
ATCTATTCGTATTTGAAGGTTAGAAAACTTAAATGTTTACAAGCGTTACAAAATTCTCTCTCAATGATTTCACTCTTTAAAAGACCTAAATTTTAAAATATTTACATTTTATATAAATTGTTTTTAAAACTTTTTCAATTAATTTACAATTTTTTAATAAAGATTTAATTTATAACCTGAATTCAAAATTTTAAGAACTTTAAAAAATATAATATAAAAAAACATTTTATTAAAACTTTTATGTTCAGATAGTGTTGTTCCCGAAACGGAAGCTTTGCCACCACATCATTTGCAAAAGATCAAGGTGAGACAAATTCCAACACAAACTGAATCATGAATGGCCTTCGTTAATGGTGCAGAAAATATGAGGAGACCATCTGGTTCTTCTCACTCATAACAGGAATATTTGGGAATCTAAACAACATCCTACAGAGTTGAGCTCTCTGAATAAATACCTTATTGCTAATGAGCTTTCATTTTTTAGGAAAAAACGTCATTTACTTAAACTTAAGGCTCATTACAATTTCAATATATAACGGTAAAATCACATGGCAGTCTTAATGATTGGCTTCGTGCTTACGCTTTATCAAATTAATAGCACAAAATGAATACAACTTTATCATTAATTATTACAACTATTTGTACATAAAGGATGCTACTTCACTTCATATAAATTATAAAACATATATCAATAGAATAATTCTCAGGGACGTCTTTGAAGCCCTGGACCCCTGTGTAAAAGTAGGACCCTTTTAAGTACGCGACAAACAGCATATATTGTCAGAATCTCGTGCAAAAGGTAATCCATAAGAAATAAATTACCACAACTCACAATCTCCCTAATTTAAGCACAAACCAATTGCTCTCCTTTGACTAAATGAGAAATGATAGTATAAGCTGGTAGGCCTAGACCTAGACACAGACGATGGGCATAAAATAATAATGCTGTTTTGTCATTGTTATCAGTTGGCATATATTGTTCAAAATTTCCAATTTTTAGAGAATATTTCCAAAAATATCATTTGACGATTAAAATTATTTGGATCATTACCTTATTAAAGCCGAATCAGAATGAGATAAGGGCCCCCGATGCTTAGGCCCTGAGCCTGAGTCCATTTGGCCCAGAAATTAAAATGCCCCTGCTAATACAATCTACATTGAATGAATATCAAAAACGAATTTTATTAGAAATATACTTAAAAACACGTTCTATGCGTTCAAACTTATTTCATCCGTTTGTAGCTATTCAGGAAAGATAATGCAACGTTTTTATTGAGACAAAGAAATGCCCAAGAAACATCACGTAATTTATAGTAAAAAAAATAGGCTAACAAGCTGTATTTATTATTATTAATATATAAGAATATATACTTCAAAACAATTATTCATCTATCAACTAGAAAGATAATTATTAGCAATGCATAAAAGCATTTAGCAGGTGTAACTTAACTAATGAAACAGACAGGGTAATTTCATTACCATTTGTTTTACATATTCATATAAAATGAGAACCCAAACAAAAAACACACTGCAAACATGATGCAACTATAAAAGTGAATGTTATCTTAAGAAATTTAGCCTACCTTAGCCTATTACAACTACCTTAAAGATGTTAAAATATTTATAACAGATTTATTATCATTATAAATACCCAATAATATCTTAATTGGAGTTAATACAAAATGCAGAATCACTCTAAAAAGTCCATCACCTAATTTAACTTATACATCTTGTTTTGTTAAGTAATAATCACTTCAGTAGATCGGCCAAGCAAATCTTTGTTATCGCTACCGTCTCCAATTAAATGGGTTCCATTAGAAACGTATCCACGCGTTAAGTCCTGCGGCGAGATAGTTGCATGTCGCTTGCTGTACCTCCTGTTATTTTTGTTATTTTTATCCCATTAATAACGAAGCTCTGTCTTTGGTGAATATATTATTCATACAAAAGCTCCCGCAATGGAATGAGATCCCAGCTTCAAGTGCTTCATTCATTTATAAAGATCTATCATTGTATGAACTGCAATATTCTTTAAAAATCAGTCTATAAAATATAGTATTTCGTCTATATATAGAATTTAGTATGGGTTGTGCTTAAGCTCACGTTTCAGTGATACTTAGAAATATAACGGATGGCTTTTTTTCTCATGAATGTGTTCTTTTTTATGATCTATAAGGTTAGAGATAAAAAAAATAGTTTTATCATGACTTTTATCAAGAAAAACTATTCTGCGTGATAGTTACCGGTTTCGTAACTTTTATTTAAAGTACTCGTTATGCTTCAGATGAAATGTACCTACCACTGAAGTTATTTTTTATAATTACATATCTTATGATTTAAAAATAAAAAAATCGTTGCAGGTGATGAAATATTTATGCGTAATTTTAAATAATTGTAAGTCAATTTCTTGATTGCTTTCAATTTTGTGAGGTAATTAAAATACATTTTAATTCTATACTATTAAAAGACGAATGAACAAATATAAATAAATGTTTCCTGACTTTGACGTTTAAAATGAGCAATACCAGCGTAAGAGATAATTTAAAAGAGATTTTTTTTTTAAGATTTAATATAATATTTGAGTGATTACTTGACAAAAATAAACGAAAATTTCCTTACGATATTCAAGAAAATCAAGTCAGAAGTATTTTTATTTGAAATTAATTAAGTGCCTTTAAAATATATCATTGAATTATGAATAAAAATAAATTGAATCTTACAGTTTAAGATTGAAGATTTTTGAGCTAAGTGCAACTAACGTGTAAAGGAGGCAATATTTCTTTTTAAAAAATCGGTAACTAATCTGTAGTTTAAATGAGGATTATTCTTTTTTTCCTGATATTGGTGAAAAATTTAATAATGAAATAAAAGTTATTATAAAAAACGATGAAAGAATATGAAAGTCTCGAAGAAATTTCATTGACTATTCACACAATACTTTTATTTTATATAAGGGAATATCGAAATTATATGAAGGAGTTAAAAAGTGCTGTGGTTAAAACAGATAAAACTTTTTAGATCAAAGTATGAGTCTTAAGTTTATATACATTAAATTATGTTTTTATTGTGAGAGTGATAGAAAAATTAAATTGTAAATTTTAAAATTATACACAGCTGTCTATCTAAAATGCAAAATATAGAAAAACAACAGATATTAAAGCCAAATATATTCGAGAGGTAATATTGAATACAATAAATAAATAAATGAAAATGCAGCCTTTTGCAAGATCAGGAAGAAGATGAAATCAGCATTGAGATTGCCACCATTTATAACCGCTGCTGCACGCCTAGGTTTTGAATGAAAAAGGCTTTAAATATTTGTTGCTTGTCGCATTTAGACGAAAGTGTGATGATGAGTGCAAGTAAATAAGATTATAATGAAAGATTTAGAATTTAATACATAAATACATTTATTCTATAAGCGTTTTTAATATTCGTTGACATCTCCAAGTAAAATTGAAAAGTATATATAAATTAAAAGATTTGTTCAACACATATAAATGTATCAAACTGTTTTGACATTAGAAATAATAACTAAGTATAAAAAATGGTTTTGGTATAGAAAATTCGAACTGATGCACTGCTGGAATAAATCAAACTCCCATACCCAATAATAGATTGCATGAGGAATTACAAATGACAATGTTTTGCAGTCGCCTTTCTCAGTCCCAATTGTTGTTTATTGTTAGACTTGATTACGGAGAGTTATAAATATATGTATTTACAAATCTTCCAAAAATATCTTGTTGGTGGACGGCATACCTTTACACATTGCCAAAGTTCATCTAGTATATCATGTAGTGCATGTCAGGTCAGCAGCTCTCCAATTATCGACAGGACGTGTCCATATATGATAGAGCATCAAGACTGACAGATCAAAGCAGGAATGCAATCTGGTGGGTGAAAAAGTCTTGATCATTACGTGTCACATGTGGTCGTGGATTGTCCTACTGGAATGTGACCGCAGCCAACCTCTAAAGGGTAATATACTGCAATACTCATAGATATAGCGCTGGATGGTCATTGTACCGCCAATGTGTACTAGGAAATTGGGGAGGGAAATCCGGTAACGTTCTATTTTGGTAACTGCTTGGAAGAGAATTTTGAAATTACGCCAAAGAGGCACGAACAGTGCGGTGTGCAAATTCGAATCACAGTAAATGGTAAACAAAATGACGTGATGTAATAACAATCGAACTGTTTTTGATGCAATGGACAACATTATGGGAAAAGACGTAATTCAAAAAAAATGTACATAAAAAAAATAAGAATTGAAAAAAAAAGATAATATTTACGTTATTATGAAGGAACATCTGAAAAAATATTCGATCCTTTTTTTCATCTCTTCAAACATTGCATTTGCTATTCACAGGGTACCTTTTCCATATTTCATTTTACAAACTCACTCTCATCAAATTCCACCAATTGCTACATTTTAATTTCCATTAGCAATCATACAAATCTTGGGACAAAATATAAACTAATCAATCATTGTGTTCTTATTTGTATGAAGTTCGTATGCAACAAACTCATTTAACGACCTTTGAAACCAATATCTTGTAACAAACAAAATTTCACATGTACCCGAAGGACTCTTACTAAATCGCTCACATATGCATCTAATCATACCATACAGATTATCACTTTCTTGCGAATGACACCTCCAATAAAATCTAACATTTAAATCTTTCCTTCATATCAATCTCATCCAATTTCCGCACATAGTGCATTCATATTTTTAAGCGATCGTGCCTTCTGTCATACACCATTTCAATTTTAATTCCTATTGCCCTTTACTTCCAATCGATTAAAAAAAATAAACTTTTAATCCTTGCATTCCATTCATTTTGATCAGTCTTTCAATACTCACACGTAAAAATGGAATTCAAAGAGATAAAAATAAAAATATCGATACATAAGGCAACACACACACAGATAAGAAACCTCCCACCGCAGGTTCACCCGACTCTAATTTGACCTCCATTGTGTAACAGGAAAAAGGGTGATTCGTCAGTAAAGACCATATGCCTATGCTTATGAATGATGGCAAGTCGAGGATGTTGTAATCATTGCGTCTCAAGCATTCCATCCTGTATCCATAGATTGCTGATTCACATTACTGTTGCTTTCCAATCCTGGTGCGATTCCAATTTCTAGGAGAAATAATCCACATTCTCATTAAGTAACATTTTCGTTTCCTGTTGAACTAAGAAATGTGTTCAAATAAGTCTCAAATTGGTACTTATGTAGCCCATCGACTATTTTCACTAAATAAAAAAATCCACAAATGCCGTGATATAACTCCAATAATGAAAAAAACATGCTCCCATTTTTTGCTCGGACACAATAAACTTGCTTATAAGTTTTCTTAATTTTCTTCCTATATTTTTTGTAAAAAAGTTATTAAAAGTTATGACTTTCCTCCTACAAAAAAAGGAGGGGAAAAACATATACTAGAGAGAGAGAGAGAATATTTATAAAGTTACAGGATCATTTAATGTAAGAAAGAGTGCTTTAATGGAGAATGTGTGTATTTATAAACCGATAAACAATAGAGGTATACCATTAAATGAGGCGATAAGCGAATAACAATGCAGAGAGGAGATAAGAAGCATCCTTAATTACGTTAGATTTCTTTACAGCTGAACGAAACAACTATCATCGATTGAATAGAGAAAATATCAATAAGATAATAAAATAGTAATTGATTATAACAATTACTTTAAAGATGTATATGTACATAGTTTATTATCAGAGAAAAGGAAAATTTGGAGAACCCCTACAAACACTTAAGAAATTGGTGAAAGTTTTTTTTCCGAAACCGAAAAACCAAGTTGGTAGATGCTGCTAAAACAATGGATCCTCAGCAGAATTTAGAAGGGCTTCGTTGTATGAGATCCAAATCGAAAGGAAACTACTCTTTTGGAAGAAGTAAAGCAAAATATTGAATAAGAATCCAAGATTTTCCTGGCTCTTGGAATGCATATAAAACAAACGAACAACAAACTGCTAACTTTGAACATTTTCATATCAATAAGAATATAACTTTATTGAAACTATTACTGGGTCACATACAAATCATCAAAATTATATGGGTTTGGCAAAGTGGCGAAACAAAAAATACCATGGAACTGCACAGCAGAACTTAGATTCGTATTTATGCAAACTTACGTAGCGTCATCATCATAAAAAAGATTAATTTGTAGCAATTTTGAATATTAGTTAGGAGGAGTTCATTATACTTGAAAAATGTAGTATTTCATCTATTTAAAATTTGATGGAGATTTTCATTAAAGTAATAGGATACAAGTATAATGAAACGTAATTTATTTAGTTATTCAAATAAACTTTGGTGGAAATTAATCAAAGTATTCCGTTAGAGCTAATATCTAAGAAACCTCATATTCTTCATCAAGGCATACTGAAACTATTCACACAAAACGGCCACATTGAAAGAAATTCCAATACCTCAAAACGGTATCGTGTTCTTCCATTTTATAGGGCTTGTTGGTTCCACTGCAGGTTCCCATGATCGCATCTGCTTGATGAATATGTATTTGAATATCCACTATTATATACTCATAGTACACACACACACACAAGTTTTACGTAGTTTAAAAGCTTCACGTAGTTTAAAGCTGTGTTGTGTTTTGGGTGTCCGACAGTGCATTTGTAATTAATTATGCTTCTATACACAAATAATAACCCTTCCAACAAATGTAATGCAATCTCATTTTATATGACTTTTTTTTTTAAAAAAAAAGGAAAAAAAGTAATTAAGTAAACACACAATAGTGAATGTGAAATTCATTCATACATAATATTTATATCAATCATTCCTAATTAAACATTTGGATAATTTTAAATTTATCAGAAAATAAAACACAAATTTAAAACGAGAAAAATTCAACACTTGTAAGCCGAATAATATGTTGTTAAAATCCTTCTAAAATATTTAGTTTTAATTTTTTCGAGAAAAGATCTAGATAAGTTTAATTTTAAGATTCTCAAAAAATTATTAGGCTTGAGTTATGAAACTTAAATCAATGTAGCTTGTAAATTACACAAGCACCTTATTTAAATATTAGGCATAAAAGAAGGTTCTGCAGTTTATTTCTGAAAATTTTTATTTTTATCTAAAATTTAATCTAAAATATAATGTTCTTTATTACTTACACTGCCTGCCAGCGTTCTGGTAGCTTACTTAACCCCTTGGAGAAGAAGTCTTCTGTTTTGGAGACAAATTATTCTTCCACTGCCATTTGGACACCCACATAATTCAAATATTTATTTTCATCAAGTTTTGTAGCAATCTGAACAAATAACAGTCAGATGGTGCAATATGAGAAGTATTTGCTGGCTAAAGTAGAGCTTCGTAACTCAACTCTGCAATTTTTCATGCAGTGTTTCTTGCCACGTGTAGTTTATTGTTATGATGAAAAATCGCACCCTTTCTTTGTTAATCAAAGATGAACGTTTATGTTGAATTTCTTTTTCAAAACATCAAGTTGCGAACAGTAATGACCGTTTCATTCACTTTCAGCAACTCACAGTGCACTATGGCATTACTACCTCACTAACAACACAATATAACCTTCTTCTGATGCACGCCAGCTTTGGATGTGAATGGTGATGTCTCCCCTTTGTTAACATGTGAATTGTTTTTCCAACTACGTGTTAGTACACATCTACTTTTAATCTACAGTCGCCTAAGTGGTGCAAAAACGGTTCCCTTTTGTGACGAGTAAAATTTGAAAGTAGTCTGATACATTCCAAGCTTGAAGCACATTTCTGTGGAAGTTAACGTGGAATCTGTCCTGATCACATTGCGTAGCACTTCGTTATTGAGATCTGATGGCCTTCCTGATCTGAGTTCGTCTTTCAAAGAAAAATCACCCAAGCATATTTTCACAAACCTCCTTTGGCATGTTCAAGCTGTAACTGTTTTCTCCAAACACGTCACACAAGTTTCTTCTTGCCTCTACATCGCGTTATTCACTTTTTGGAACTCGATCATCATTCAATGTCTTTATATATATATGTGGGAATCTAACCGAAATCTCCCCCCAAAAGCTAGATTCTTCAGATAGCGGGGTTTTTTTTTTTATTGGCGGAGTGTCTAGGGGTTTTTACGATGTATGTGTTAACTTTGAAAAAATAGACAACATAATTTAAAGTAAGAAACTTGTTGCAAACTAAATAATTTATTATGAGTTTTAGGAGAATATTTACAGGGAGAATATTTACAGAATAGAAATTAGAACACATGCAGACATTTAAAAATATAGGAAAGTTAGATTATTCCCTATAGAAGGACGTTAGAGATTAAATAAAACTCATTATGCGATGCGATGATTAGAGATTACCGCCTAGATTTGGCGAACGGGTGCGGATGCGCGAAAGCGCTGCTTTGATGTCGAGTGTTAGTGGGCCTCTGCCGAAAAAGGTTGATGTCGGCGTTTTAATAAACACGCTAGATGGCGTTGATGTGGAATGCTGTTTTAACTAAAATTGCCGTTCTCTGAAAAGGGATATGATATAATCTTTTACAAAAAGTGTTCCATGGGATTTCCTACATATATATATATATAAATAAGTGCACTTTTTTTCTTTCTTATTATCTTATTTTATTTTTCTCTCTCTTTTAACTTTTGAAAGTTTAAAAAACTAACTAAAATGCAAAAAAAAAAAACTAATATAAATCATCAATAGTATACTAAGCTAATTGTTTAAATCAATTTCAGTTGGATCCGAATTATGCGAAGGGTCTACAACGCATAAGAGTGGCCGTGTTCAAAAACGACAGAATTTTCCCTTAAACCCAATAAAATTATAAGCGAATGAATTCTTTTAATTTTCAGATACTATTAGAATATCTAGCACTTTTTATGATATACTTTCCATCATTTCAATTTAAATATATATTTCAAATTTTTATGCATTGTCATAAATCTTGAAGCAGTCGTAAGTTATTAAGTTAAAAAAATATATAATAGTACTATATTAACATGAAATTATTGTTTTTTAAAATATTTAAAATAATGTGTTACAATGTACATATTTTATTTGATTATAATTATTTAATAAATAAAAGGACAAGTTAGCTGACTCATAAAATGAAACAGTATAAATACGTCAGAAATTTTCCACTAATAAGCATTGACTAAAAACAATTCATTATAAAATTATATATTCTTGTAATATCATATTTAAAGTGTCTTGCCATTTACGTACTTTTTAACTTACATGAACAATTCAAAAAATTAATTATTATTCTTATACAAGAAAAAAATTATTTTTCTTCTATTAAAACAGCAACTTTTGTATCTTCTCTCAATTTGAACGAGAAAAATGTTTTGGTCCTTTCAAGAAAAACACTGATCAAAGCCTCATGGGTTTTTCCTCTTCCTTCTCTTCTAGAGACAGAAACAACAAAAAAACTTTTAGAAAGTATTACTTTTAGTATAATCAAAACTAAAAATTTTTTATCAATGTTTGTTGCAGAAAAAAATGATAAAGGAAAGAAAAGTACCATAGATGCTTATTTTATGTATTATGTTAATCCGTTTTTTCCCCAACAATATAATTTATTTTATAACTCTAAGAAAATAAATGCAAAGTGGGAGAGCAGGTGTTCTTTTGATCCATAAAAACTTTGTTTTGACTATATGCCGTTTCTTGTAACAAGATGTGTTCACTTAAGGGTATGACATTTCAAAAAAATTTTTAATGGTTTACCGTGCTGCAGATCGTTTTTTAACTTAGCGTCAGTGCTTTGGTTTTTTTAAGGATCTGAGCTTGTGAGATGCATTTTTTTTTTATGAAAATCATCTTTAATTTAAAAATGGAAAAGATGAAAATTAACGTAGTTTAAATATCACATACTTTTCTTTTTCTTTCTGAAACATATTTCTTAAAATGACTAATTTTATTAAATGAAATTTAGATTATAAAATATTGTCTCATTTTTCTAGTGAAAAATCGAGACTTTAACCAAATAATTATTAGTTAAATATGTAAATAATCCTCCCTTAATTTATAGTTAAAAATATAATTTCTGTTTAAATCTAGTTATTAGCCAATCTGCAACAAAAAAAATTAGTCAGTGTAATGTGAGGACGTGTTATAATATCGCTAAATACCCAAGTTTCCTCCGAAAAATAAGTTTTTCATGTATTTATTTCCATATTTATTGAAATAAAGACTATGTTATGGGCAAAGAAAATTTTATGCTTTTTGATAAAGTTAGAATTATAGAAGATTAAATTGAAATTAAAATATCAGTATTAAGGCCTACATACAAAAAGTTAATGTACTTTATCCACAAGCTTGATTTGTATTTTTAAAAAATCTTATACATAAAACAAAAATGATTGTCAATTACCAAATCATAATTCCTCCTATACATTAAATTTTTAAACAGATAATATTTCATTTTATTTAAAATCAAATAAAAATAATCAAATTGCAAAGAAATATACAGGTATGTAAATACAGAAAATGCTATAACACTTTGATCATCGACAGACCATTCTCTCTGTGAACATTATCATCGACAAATAAAATATTTTTCACAACCAAGTTCCAAATTCCTCACCATCTGTATAGTTCTTGATCATGATTCCGTGATACTTATTAATCATGAAATAAAAGATTGAGACATTCAGTGAAAAGAAGATTATATAACATAACTAAAATAACTCTTTCATCGACATTTTTCCATCCATTATCTGTTGGGGGAACAGCTGCCAATAGAAGCGACTGTCATTAAAAGGGTTGCCAGATAAGAATGCTTATTTTCTTTTTATTCACTAGACTATTTATGCAGTATGTATCACGTTACCTTAATAAATGTTGGCGTAAAACATTTGCGTAACTGATTCCTTCTATGAAGAAAATATCTGGAACAAAGAAAGATGATACCGATGTGATATGTGGGTAATCAAAAAGGAGACCTTTTTTGTCTGAAGAAGTTCAGGTTCTTATGTGCATCCACAGAGAACAAATTTATCCAAGAATTAAAAGACAGCTTGTAAGACCATAGAAGGAATGTACTTTTTAATTTAGTTTCTGCCTGAACTATTTCGCCCATTATCTGACTCTAATTTATTTAATAATAATTAATATGAAATTTTATGATTAAAGTAAACTTGTTTCCTCACAAATGAATTAATTTAAAACTATAAATAGCTTGGAGCAAATTCATATAAATTGGGGAATATGCTATTAAATGTTTTTAATGATTATAACTAATGAAATTTTGAATGCATGACTCTCAGTTTCCGTCTGTTATTTGAAATTGACCATTTAAATAAGGTAATAAAAATATGAGATTGGATACAGGGCTTAGTATTCCATTTTGAAAAGATAAAAGATAACACATGCAGCTCTTTCTTTTTCAGTATACAAAAAGTAATTGTATTATTCATAAAATCATGGATTTCTTTTATCTTTTTGTGTTCTTTTCTATGTATCTTAAAGATTAAAAAATAGTTGGAAACATTTAACTATGGCAAAGGCTATGACTTAACGACATTTATGTATGCGTGTATAGTTATGTATTGAACACATAAAAATATTCATGATGATGGTAACGAGAATAATACTGTTAATTTTGTTTAACTTTGCATAAATTGTACGAAACGCAGTTCTTCACTCCACCTGTCAGATCTGTTGTCTTCATCCAAGTACAGAGCATATTTTTTATACCTTGATTAGCTCTTTCGACACTACCTTGGCTTTGTAAATGGCGATGCTTCCAGTGGACAATCTTCAGTGCTCTGGCCAAACCTCCTTCAAGCTGGTCACCAGATTATTGAAATTCCCTATAATTGTCCAAAGGTAATATAGATGGAGCTCCAAAAAATGTCCACTAGGCTGTAGGCTACTTCGTCAGCTCTTTTTGACATTAGAGACTTGAGAATCACAAATTTTGTGAGATGATCTTGGTACATCATAATAATTCTTCATCTTTATCTGGCTGAGACTGAAAGTCAAAAAGATCTACCTGACAACGATAATATAAAATTCGGAAGAGATCATTAGTTTTCCGCAACAATGCTCTTTTTAATGCCTTTCTGTTTTTTCTGGCAAGTTTCACATAGTTGGATGTACAGTTCAATATCATGTTATGTAACTTTTTTGTATTTGGTTGAAAGTTTTTAACATTCTATCATGTCCTCCATGTCCAACAGCCGAACGAGCTTCATGAAATATATTAAATAGTTCAGAGTCCGTGACATACTACTATACAGAAATGACGTCCTAGAAGAGGAACAGGGTAAAAGAGTTTAATTTTGTTTTCCACAATCATCACACATCATAGCAATTCAGAACTCAATGGTCACCAACCAAGTAGGTGGGCGTTAAAAGTCATGTGCCTTGCCACGTGATATTTGAAACGAATCGAAGATATATTTCATACTTTGCCAGTTTCTCCTTTGCCATTCTATAGAATGCCTTAGAAATGTGTGAAATAGGAATCGTTTCATACATTGTAGTTATATGGAATTTAGCAGCGGGGAAACTTATTTACTATTTAAACTATAAATACTAAATAGCCTGTGTTTCTATAAAATTTCACTGTGTGGAATTTATTCTCCAATTACACGATAGTAATAAACCATAAGGAATTAACCTTGTAATAATGTATTTTTGAATTATTTCTTGTAAAGAATTACATTGATGGGTTCGATCCTATGGAGGAGAAACAACCATATCAACATTGGCGCATACAGGAATTTTTCAAGGTGAGGTCGAAGTTCACCATTCTCGTATCAGACCCCAATACGCCGTCCAACATATTCTTTTGATTTAATCGATTGTCGGGAACAATAAACAATAAAAAATAAATTATTGAATAAATAATTAGCCTTAATCAATTAAATAAATTATTAATAACAAATATTTATTTAAATTACCAGACAACGCATGTTAAAAGTCTTCTAACTTGAGGATAACATTCATCATTGCAGGACAAATAATTTTCAAATGCGGATGGTGAGGAATCCTGTTTTAATGTCGTCTCAAAGAATTTCAGATCGTAAAGTAAAACGTCTGTGTTCTCTAAAAATAAAGGTAAGCCTTTTGAATAAAATTCGGCTCATATATATATATATATATATATATACTAGACTTCGCCATTGCATCTGAGGCATATAACCTGGGACATACACCTGAGAAAGAGAAAGATAATCAATTCCCTCAAGAATAGTATAGCAGGAAGCAAATGGATAGTTCAGACCCGAGAATAAAAGGGTGTTTTATGTGTTTGCAAGCAGTTCCGTTTTAGAGGGGAAGAAAAAGAGAAAAGAAATTTTATTGTTTTATTTTTTAGCACTGAAATTATTGTTTCTTTTTTTGTTTGGAATTATTTTACGTATATACATAGGATTATAAGATTAAAATCCATCGAAAAAAAATCAAGGGTGATGGAGAAGGGGGGGGGGGTGCCTCTCCTCTCTTGTGTGAGCTACTGGTTTTAAAATGTTGTTCGTTTTGATAGTCTTTATACTAAGAATGTTTATTTCTTCATAAGACAATATCACACTAAACTATAACATTCGCTTAAGGTTAAGGTTTTGCCGAAATTGGAATATAAAAATCCATGTGAAGATGTATTGTTTCTTACAATCGTGAATTATTCACACACATATTCGTACAAAAAGAATCAATACCAAACATGTTTTTTTCGTGGGTATGTTTTCAAACTACTTAGAAAGTTTTAGTTTATTTCTATTTTTTACTTTCTTTCGTTTTTTTTCTCTCTTTTTTCGTCAAGGCCAACTTCAAATGTTAGAGAGGGAGTCCTAATTACCTTTTTATTGAGAAAATACAATCGATTATTGCTTTAAGTGCTTTTTTATTATTTATTTACAGAATTTTCTTAAAAGAAAGTTTAAATACTCATCAAAAATCAATGGAATTCCTAACTAATTACAAAAGACTTAATGTTTTAATTAATCTAATAAAAAATTTCAAGTTTTAATAGCACATATAAGAATAGTTTCAGAATATTTTATAAAATCTAACAATTGGAAATAAAGAATTAAAATAGGGTTATCTTAAACAAGTTTAAATTCAAACTGATTTTTTTTTGCTTGTAGTTTTAAGAAGGGTTTGCCTTTTTTATTAATTTAATCGTAGAAATCCTTACTTTAAGTTTTTATAATATTGGAAATGATTTATAACATAAAATATCGTTTCACAATTGAAGAATGTATCACAAAGAGAGATTAAAAGACAGAAAAGTGGAAATAGATGCGAAATGAGACACACTGTTGTAAAGACTTTATGATACTAAAAACTAATAATAGTGTTGAATGTAGCCGAGCAAATATTCATCTTCATTGGTCAGCAACAAACAAGATTTGATGAAATTGTTTGGTAGTGTAAAATGCGCCAGCTCTTTTACACCAAAGGCGTGCCCAATCATATACATACATAAGATCGCAACCATTATTAACGATTACTTTAACGTTGATCACTATTTAGATGCTTGATGTGATATGGATGTCTTTTGACGAGACAGTCCTTTGTTGATGGTCAATCCAGTTTATTGTACATGTAGACACACACAAACATGAATATGGACATGAGAAGCACAAATAAGACATACGCGCGTTACATTATAACGAAGAAAAAAGAGAGCTTTTTCAGAGAATCTCGGAGCTTTCATATGAAGCGGAACCCGTCTTTATATGCAGTCTTGGAACCCGCGTGATTTCGATGGACGGAGCATATTATTGGTGGAAAGATGTTGTACGATAAATTCTGATGCAATCCTACTTTAAATAAGCTGAGGCTTTGGTTTTTGAGAGATGCGGTTATGGTTATTCTAGTCAGGCGGGCAGCCAATAATTAATTATTTACGTGAGAGTCCTGAAGGATAAGTAAGAGCCATTACAAATTAAAATATTTAGGATGAAATTAAAAGGTGCTATATATATATATATATATATATATATATATATATATACGACTCGGAATCACATAGGAATGCAGGGTCGCAAATGTGGTAGTTGCGAGATATGGGGCAAAGAAGCAGAGAAAAAGAACAGAAACACACTAACCAGCATAATGTCCATGTGTGTGCTTAGGAAACTCTCATCGTACGCAACCACGCGCAGCTCAGCAGCGTTTCTCGGTCAATGTTTGAGCCGGCATTCTTAGAGACTACCTCATTAGTCCCAGTCCTTTGAATGGTAGGGCATGATATTCTTGCAACAAGTCCTGCTCTAACTTCTTGACGCGGCACATGTTCCTCCGTCGTTGCGCCGCTCCATAGGGGACCAGTATGATGGGGTTCCCCCACCGTACGGAATTCCCTTCCGCGAAAAACATTTCAATGTAACCTTTGGACAGTAGTGGATAGGTTGTGGTGTTTATTGCCCTGCCAGATTACTGGACCTATCATGCATGTACTTATTCTTCTGGGATCGCATGAAGAATTTGGTGTACGCACGAGAAGCCTTTGCTTTCAGTCGGCCTTATCACTTGAATATCTGTAGCTGCTGGGATCGTATATGACATGCCAGGAATATTCTAGAATGTAAGGAATTACATGCAGTACCTCTGTTAGACCTGCCAGACGACTTCTGGTTGTAATTTCGAACACATGTTTGATTCCGAGTCGTCCGAGTCCAACACACCCTGCAGGTTTGTCAGTCTGGTAGCAAATCTCACCCAGTATATATATATATACAATTTTTTAATTTTTTCGAATAGCGATGCACGACATTTGCATGCTAACGTGCATTAGTTCCGCCATACGCTAATCTTCGAAGGCACCTGGAATCCAAACCCCGACTAGAAAGAAGAGATGCCAGCTACAAAATCGCAAGCGTGACCAATTGGCTACAGTTGTTCAGAAACGACAGGCAAAGAAGGCACCAAGCGAAGCTTGTATATTTCTTCTAGACTGTATTCAAAAACATATACCAGAGTATGTAAAGGAATTATATACTTTTGAAAATATACGTGGGTGACCAAATGGAAACCACGCACATGTATTGTCTTATGTCCAAAGGAAAACTTTTTCTCTGCATATATATTAATATTTTCCTATCCGAAGATACTATTTTCTCCCTTACGGTAAGGATTTTGGTGTGTGTAGCTTACGACAGTATTTATTTGAATCTAAGCCACACCTCAAAAATTCTCAACCAGTTTTCGTGAAAAATAGAGTACAATGGTTTATAGATATCCACTGTATGAAAATAAATTTAAAATGAGAACTAATAAGAAGCAAATAAACAAGATATCAATCATTGGCATGGCCAAGTAATTTTAGCGCGTTTTTCACATGTTGTATTTTAAAGCTTTCTCTATCGGCTTCTAAATATTCTTCGTCTTGTCTTTGTCTTGCGTGTCTGTCATGATCTCTCTGTCGTTCTTCTGCTCGTAGTTGAGGATCTGATCTACGGGTTTGCATTCTCGTTCTATTTGCAACATTGTCACGTGGATTTATTGGAGAACGTGACCGTTCTGCTCATCTCTGTTGATGTTCCTCACGGTCTGCTTTCCTTTCACCTTTTCCAGTCAACGTTCTTTCCTTCCCATTTTCAGGATTCAAAAAAAAAATTTCTCACTTTTAGTTTAAAAAAAAAAAAATTCACACTTTTACTTTAAAAAAAACTCTATTTTCACTTTACACTATATATCTTTTCACTTTATCACTTTTAGTTTTCAAAAAAACTATTTTCGCTTCACACTATATATCTTATCATTTTACTGTTTAAAAAAAGAATTAAATTAAAAAAGTAAAATCAGAACCTTTTATACTTGTTTTCTGAACTTTTTTTGTGAATATTTCCTCATTTTTGTGAAGATTTCCTCCAAAATGCAGGTAGATTTTTTTTAAAAAACTTTTTGCAAACAATAAGTTTACTAGGTAAAATTTGAGAAAATTTGTCATAAACTAGCGAAATTCAGGAAAATTTGTAGGAAAATTAGGAAAAACTATGGGAAAATTTAAATATGATTCGGCTCATCTAGGGTACAAATGCGACCAAATGCCGAAAACCCGAAGTCAATTGGTTGCTTATTGGCTGAGAAAAAGGTACGACAAAATATGGAACGAAGACGAAGACGAAATTTGCGTCCTAATAGCGCTTTTGTTCCACTACGTGAAAAACGCGCTAAAAAATAGTTATTTTACTAGTGTTATATAAACTTTTAAATACGTATATGAACCTGCAATTTCTCTGATTGCCTCATCCAACGATTTTTTCCCCTTCGATTCTAAGCCGCACCCGAATTCAGTAGTATTAACATTAGAAAAAAGTGAGGTTAGATTTGACATTTAAAAAAACAGACGGGGTGTATGCACTTCCGGAAATGCTGAAATTTTTGAAACAACGTAAAAAATAGTTGACTCTTTTCATTAAAGTAACTTAAACCAAAATAATCATTAATGTAAAAAAAAAATTTAAAAAAAACAGTGGTCTTATATTATTTTAATAAGTTTAGTTATTCCTATATAAATACATGAAACATGTGTAGCTTTAAAAGATAAGGACAACTTTTTTTTTACGATGCAACGTCATATCTTAATCTGTTTGATAATTCAGGGATACTAACTTACAGAAATTGCATTTATGAACTGCAATTTATAATATTTGCCTCGTAAAAAACTAACATCAGCTCCACCACATCTTTGTGCTGCAGTCTGAGAAAATATAGTTCCAATAAACCGGCAGAAATTGAATGATACCCATGATATAATAAAGTGTGTTAAGCCAAAGTGCACGGATTTCTATGAGATATTGCTTTAATGGAAAAGAAAAACCAACAGTGATAGAGATAGAGAGAACATAACTGATGTCAATATTTCATTATATTTATCTTATTTATTTAGTAAATGCTTTAATCACTTTATAAATTTTGCATTACTTTTCATTTTACAGAATAAAATACAAAATTAAATGGATTGCTTTTATTAAATTTGTTATTCTTTTGTTCTCGAAAACTTAGTTTTTTATGAACTCATGCCTTTTTAATTCACATGTATTCAATGGGCTCAATTCAGGACGGTCACATGATGAAGGTAATCACATATTCGTGACTTAATTCAAAACTGGCATTAAAATAACTTGTGCTTGTTGTTCTATTTGTAAAATTAGATAAAATTTCAAATTTCATAATCGGGGAAAGATAATCAAATATAATGAAACAAATCGTTATTATTGTTGAAATATATGAGCTTTTATTAAAAAAAAGTTTCTGCAAAGAGTACAAGTTGGCATCAGCGAAGCGCATGAACTGATTAGCTGGAAATACAAGACTGCATTTGTCGTATGATTATGACGTCATTTAAATTTATGAACCAATTGGCTAGAAACACTTGTTTGTCATTATCGTGTGACTATGAAGTCACATGAATTAAGCCCATTACTCAAAATGTTTACTTTGATCTTTTTACAAAATACATGGCACCACAACTGCGGGACTTTCAATCAGTTATCCTTTTCTATAAAGATGGTGAACTACTACGGTGAGGACTGCATGTTCAGGGGATCCAAAATGAAACACTCCAAACTACTGCGATGGAAGGTGTGGCTTAGTTCCCTGTTCAGTCACTGTATGTCACTCCTCATCTGAACTTTTTCATAGAATTCTGTTGTAGCTATTATGAGTCAAACAGAGGAGTAAGATATCATTATTCAAAAGCAGATGATCACTAACGCAGTTACCAAAACTAAAGAGAGTATATGAGAGCAAAAAAATCACTTGAGACAATCTTGATGTACTATACGTATCTAACAAGGTTCTTTTAGAGATGTATTAAGTGAGGCAAATAATAATAATAATAAAACATGAAATAATATGTCTCATTTTGTAACAATTTATACGTATCTAACTTTTTATTTGTCTTCAGTTTTGAAATTGTAAAGAGATTTTAAATAATAACTTTATATTGTTTTCATGCAATAATGTAGAATATAAAATTAGCTAGAATATGAATTATCATAAATGCTTTCCTTGTTAAAAATAAATATTTCATCCAATTGAAATAAATTTTGTTTATTGTTTTCTAGGCCGTATCTCTTCATTTGGTTCAAAGTTATGAAGTTTTTTAAAATTAAAATAACATTTTTAATTTAAAACCAACACAATCAAGAATTTAATTTCACAACCAAACTTCCTTTAGGTACTATAAGTACATGATTTTATTTGTCTGATTTAATTACAAAAACTTGCAACAATTTTTTGCAGAAGGCAACTCAAGTGCCCTGGACTCTTTGTTTTCTTTCTTTGTTTTAATAAAAATAAATATGACATTTATGAACTGTATTTGAATGCATCAATTACAAACATTTTAAACACTGAGAAAAGGTTAAATTTATTATACTTATAAGAACAACAAAACAGGATAGCATGGAATCTTAATTACGTTTAGAAACTTACAAGTAATTATGAGTTTCATTATTTTAATAATCGCAGAATCATCAATGTTTAAAAGGCATGCCAATATACAACGAAAAAAATTATTTTTCCATCTACTTAGTTATCCAATTAGTTTTGATTCAAAAATTTGCGATCGTCTGCTATGATTCAAACGCAGCAGACGATTTTAAATTTCGTCGTTAGAGATCGCCAGCAATATTTTTCAGACAATTGTTGACTTTCACGCATGTTTTTCTTATCCGTCAGAGCTTTAATACTTTGAACAAAAGTATGCATCAGATATTTTTCTCTTAATGAAAAAAAGGGCCTGTCGGTGATTTTAATGCTCTTTAGCATTTAGACATCAAAAGGTTATTTATCAAACTGATCAGACATTTTCTAAGATCAACACCATTGCGGATAGTAGTAGATGTTGTCACCCACGCTCGGAAGAACACTCTCGTCAAAGCATTCAGGGCGAGAAAAGGTCAAAATCCTTGTTGAAAGAGGAGTCTTTTCGCTAAACAAATGTACGTGTCAGAAAGAACAATGTTTTGCATAGAAAATGAAGACCTTAGATCAAAAGGTTATCGAAAAATAATTCGCAGTTTTTTTTTTTTTACAAAGGAATTAAAACGCCAGAAGTATTTTGAAGTAAAAGTACTGTTGTGGCGACACGCTCAAAAAGGCCTCAAGCAAATTCTGTTTATCGACGAGAAACTTTTTGACATTGAAGAATATATCAACCATCAAAATGGCCATGTATATGCGAACATTGACCAAGAAGCTAAAAAGAAGAATAAATGCTTGTAGAGAGTTCATCATTTGGCTTGTAAAATAATTTGGAGGAGTGTTAATTATGAAGGCGACTCTCTGGGACTCAATTTTGACAAAAAGGATTGAAAAACATGGCAAAGTTTATCAAAGCACTATCATAGAATCATTAGTGAGACCCCTAAAAAAACTGTTCAATGGAAATGATTAGACATTTCAACGGGACTTTGTTCTTGCTCATAAGGTGAAAACGACCCAGTGGTGGTTGAAAGGAAATGTGTCGGACAAGAGTCCGGCACATTTCCTTTAAAAAAATAGAACACTAAGATTTCACAATAGAACACGATGATTTTCCTTCTAGCTGACCGAATTTAAATGCACTCGATAATAAATTGTGGTCAGTATTGGATTAAGTTTTGGAAAAAATAAAAATAAAAAAATTCATTATCACTTGGTTAAGTGATAACTAGCATATTTTTGAAAATGGGGAAACTTGATATCTTCCATCATCATATTATTAGTTACTGTAGCCACAAATTTCACGAAGCTAACGACAGGCGTACACCTAGCCTCTTGCCACGATGAATCTCGTGGGCCTTGATTTGACACCGTCAGATAGGTGGCATTAAAAACAACAACAACAATGCAAATTTCACAATTTTACAAAAAATCCCTCCCACTTAGAGATGCTTCTAAAACGTACCACACGTATTTTCTTGACTTCAAGAAAGAACTTGAAAAGCGTGTGAGACGTATTTTTACACACAAAATCATTTCCCCTTTAAAAAGGTTTAACATCTTGAAAGATAATTAGGGAGGGTTGCGGTGATACAATGGACACTGACAGGAAGTTTTATGGCACGCAGTGTACCCCCCCCCCCCCCGTGTTCTGACCCTGGAGCAATCATAAAAAACTGGGAAGAACATCTTTAGACCCCAGTTAGCTTGATTTCAGATTTTATTGGGTTTGAATTAAATAAATTATTTGATGTAGTTTTCGCGATACAGCCATTTTTCTTCAAGTTTTGAAAAAATTTTCAACGCATAAATAAACTATATTATAATTCACTTTTTGGGTTTATATTAATTTGAAACTTCAACAAGTTGGGGCGTTTGAGGGTAATCTGCTATTTTATGTAGTTGGACAAATTATTTTTTAAGTATATTCTATTGCTTCATTTTTCATATCTTAATACTATCAGTTTTTAAAACATGATTATTTCATTATTAGATATCAAAAAAATTAATAAAACACCAAACACTTCACTATTTAAAACCTTTTAAACTTCCCAACTACTAAAAATGAATAATTTTTAAACTTCTGCATTAAATAATTTCAAAAATTTTCTTACGCTTTGATAAAAAAAAGTAACAACAGGGGAAAAAACTAATTAAGATCCATTCGTTGTTTTTTTTTAGATTTCAAAGCCAGGTGTGCAGGGCATCTTATGTACAGTTCCTAGTTTTGTATAGTTAAGGTACACCGAATTATATTTGAATTTTATATGTTTGAACTTCAGTTTACTTCAAAGAGAACATGAATGAGGGTTTTCACAGAAATTCATACTTTAAACTTGAATATTTGAATAAACAGTAATAAAAATATCCGGACACATTTACAGAAGACATTTAAGCATATAAATAAAGATCAAGTTTAAAAAATATCTATTTATGCAAAATACCTCACCATTTATCTTTTTTTAAAGACTAATTGACGGACAAGTAACTATAAAATCTGGATATTTTTTTGCAATCTCAACCGTACAAAATTAGAATTTTATACTAGAAATTTAATTTAAAATTTCGAAAAAAAACTTTCATGCATCGCGCAAGCGCAGTTAAAAATTATTTACCATAAGTACTTACAATTCTTGAATATAATATTAAATTCAAATTTTAATATATGGCATCTTTAGCATTTCCAATATATTTCAAAAATTTCATACAATTCGGTTGAAAACTGCATGTTTAGAGCAAAAAAATGTGATAAAAAATTTGATGAATATACAGTAAATTTTTACATAGAAGCAAAGCTGTGAAGCTAAAACGTCGGAATGAAAAGTTATTAGTATATCTACAATAGTTTTTGAAATATTTATTTTAGAGTTCAGAAAATTTATGCATTATGTTTTACTTAATATTAATTAAAAAGTCAACATAGTATATTAATAGTCATGTAATAGTTTGACGAAGCATTCAAAATATACTGTTAAAGATTATAGGGATTATTGTTCTGCGAATGTTAAGAATTTTATGTAATTTTAAATTCAGACTTAAACAGATTGATGTAGAAGATATAAAACGAGCATCTAAAATACATGAAAAATGTAGTCTGAAATGACATGATCTTGACAAACAGACGACGGCATTTCCATCGGGCCCACATTTTTGACGGGTGCCGGCTCTAACAGTTATAGTTTTCTGGAAAAAATATAAAAATTATAAGTACAAAAATAAGTCCTGTAATTTTCCATACATTTTTATAACAACGAATCATGAAATTAACTTCCAATACATTGTTGAATTTGATAATATCTAAGGTAACCAACCGTACTTCAGATAGATTCATAAGCCGTACTCCTTTAAAGTTTGTACAGACAAAATACACCTTTTGTATTCATAAAATTTTATATAAATTATAACGTTTCATTTTAATTTAATCAACTTTTTGAATGTTCTTAATTAGCCATTTTCGTTCAAACAGTTTACATGAAACAATTTTTTTTTAACTTGCCCATTCATTAGGGAATTGTATAAGATTCCAACATACACATTAAGTTTTATTTTTCATCGAATAGGATTGCATCACTTTGGGGATACCCCTTAGATAAACATTTATTTGCAATCGTTTGTAAATTAAACACTTTTCTTTCAATTACGTTTATTTCAGAAGGAACTTAAACAATTACGTTTGAAATTAATATTTCAAACATATTTGCTTGATAATATGTATATTTGTGTATTATATTAAAATTTTGATTTATCCAAAATTATATGTTTTTTGCTTCTCTAAAAGCCTTTAGGATTTTAGAAATGACCTTACAATTCATGTACGTTTTATAGTTGTATATTTGAAAATGAAAAAGAGAGAGTTATTTTTATAACTAAATTTTTATACCTCGTTTATAAATATAAAAATTGTTTTTCGTTACAGTTTGAAAAAGGTACTGAAATAGTGGAGGAATAGGATTTTCACATATTATAAATATTTTTTGACTGCAGTAAAATATATTTTTATTTCAGTTTCTGTACAATTTGAATAGAAGTTGTAAGTAATTTTACGAAGAGGTAGGTATTGAATATAAACTCACTGGTATAAAAGTGAAGTGTTTTATTTTGATACCAATACACACTAAAATAAGGCTTATTTTCAATTATATGATCAGCTTCGGTGCTATTTAAATTTTCAAAAATATTTTACTCGCACAAAAACCTTCTTTCAAAGCCATACATCACGTATCATATTCTGTCCCCAAAAGCCCTCGTGTAGCTAAACAGGGGGACGTTAATATTCACTCACTCATCATATACTCTGTCTTCTCCCCAGCAGCCATTATTTGTTTATACTGAAAAAACTTACTACAGGATACATTTCCAAACGTTACAATTGTTGTTAAAATTTAGTTTGAATACATTGCACAATTGTCTGTTAACTTCACTGAATAAAATTGTTTTAAATGTACTGTTTTGAAAGACTACATTAATTGGGGAGAAGTTTTTCTCACAATAGAATTTATAATGACTGAATTGTAGGAAAGATTCAGCTATCGATGAGAATTTTCTGTTTAACACTAAATAAACAGAAAGATAAGAAATTAAACTTGAATAGAAAATGATTAAAAACACTTTCACATTTTGAAGAAAAATATATCTCCATTAAAATTAAAAAATTCTGACAAAATTTGTTTTATGTTCCATTTCAAATGCCGATGTAGAGGAGATATTTTTGCTTAGTACAAGTTGTACGAAAGGGACAACCTTATGAAACAAAAGGTAGACTTTTCTCGAAAAAAATCATTCAACAAAAAAATATCATTTATAGGGTTAAAATTTATATAAATTAAAAGTATTGAAATCCCTCTTTATGTTATTTTAAATTAAAAATATGAATGAATAGAGGAAGATTAAATTTATTTCATAAATCTAATCATGTATGTAATGATACTCCATTTATTCTCTTGTTGTTTAAAAACAAAAGAGTGATGGATACCTTTACTTTTTTTTTACCTCATTACTTCTTTTTAAAAACATTAAGATGTGCTTGTTTTTTCTCTCTTAGTTTCATATTCAACAATAAATATAGGGTGCTTTTTCTTGGCTCAAATCGTACTACCAAAATAACTTTTTTTTTTTAAAAAAAATTAATTTAAAAAAAATTTGTTTCGTAACAAGTTATATTTTTCAACATTTAACTCATTTTTTTCTTTCAAAAGTTGGCTTTTCTTTCTTTCTTTCTTTTTCTCTTTTTTTTTTTTTTTTTTGCTCTTCACTTTTATTGTGACTGACTGATCGGGGAACAATCAAGCGAACCCCACTATGTCCACACATGAAGCGCTCAAGGCAACGTCACAGCTGTGAACAAGTGTTCTCCTGGTTTTAAATTAACAAAGAGGCTGAACTGAGTAATAAAACGATCCCCTCTAGACCTCCCGCGAACTTAAAAGGGGGAAGGAATGAAATTTGTTGTACTTTCAAAGGAGTTTGCAAAAGAGAAGTAAACGATTTTAGGAATTATTTTTCAAGATAGAGAGAAATGCTTAGAGCAGGGGCGGCCAACTCGCGGCACGCGTGCCACAGTGTGGCATGGCTGTGCTGTTTGTGGCAAGCGAAGATTTATTGAAAAATTCGAAAAGATAATAAAAATTAATTTTTTGACAGTTTTATTGAAATGCGGTTGTCTTAGGCAAAAAAAAAATTATTTTGAATACACTTAATTGAATTACAGTAGAAAATTATAAAGTAAAGATTACTCCCTTTCGTTGTTGTGTGAGCTGGCATTTCAAAGGAAGTGCACTCGTGAGATTTTGGAATTTGATGGAGAGTGTTTTTCAAAGTATTTCGAAGAAAACAATGAACTACCCAGTGAGTGTTTGATACTCAAGAATGCAGATTGGCTTTGAAATTCAGCTTTTCTTAACGTACAATGATACATTTAAATAATTTATATTTATGAATACACAAGAAGTATATTATAATTTTCTTACCCTAATTGATCGTATACCTACTTTTGTCTCTATTTTGGAGATAAAGATTAATATACTTCAATTTAAAGCAGGAACTATCTACCAAAGTTAACAATACCTCGAGTTACAATAGTTTTAAATTTTAAATTCCATTTTGCAGTATTCATTCAGTGCCAGCTTTGATGATTTTCAAGATGATAATAAAAAAGCTGATAATACTGATATTTTCATACATTTTGTTTTTCATAATTTCTCGACAAGACGTTTCTTGTTACCCACCTGAATCCCATAACCTCTGAATACTGACCTACAGCACCATACTACATCAAAAAGAAAAAATATAAGGAATTTATTTGAACTTCAGGGAATCCGAATTATGTTGAATTTTGAAAAGTTGTACGAGCAAGCAATTTCCAAATTTACTCGATTTGGCTGTCAGATACTATTGTAGGTTTGGATGAACATGTTTTTGAACTAATGTTTTTTGTTATGAAAATAATAAAATCAAAATATATCTCAAAATTTACTGACATACACTTAAAAAACAATATAATTTTGGTTAGCATCTTCAAGTACTAATCTTAATGTTAATAAGTTGGTAAAAAAAAAAAGACTACAAATTCAAAAGCCACATTAAAAGAATACTGACTGTTTAATAATTGCTTATAACTAGATGTCTCAAGTTACTTATTTTTTTATATAGTTAACCTAATTAATTTGTAAACCTGCAAAAAGTTTATTAACTATAAAACTTAAGTATGTATTCTTGTCTTATTTATTACAATTATTTTTGAATTTTCACTACTTAGACTTGCATAAAAATATACTGCTCTCATAAAAATTCCATAAAAAGCCTATAAGTAACATTTTTTCACCTTTTCATATTGTTTTTGTTTGTTGGAAAAGTTAGAAGTGGCCCGCCTAATTTTTTTTTAATCAGATAGTGGCACTCCCCAAAAAGGTTGACCACCCCTGGCTTAGAGGGTTAATGTCATTTTACTTAGCTACGCTATTAATCATAATCACAAGGCGGGCAGAAACCTTTGTTGGCTTCGTTAAAATGAACATGGTTTCTTTGAATCGGGGCTTGAGAAAATGATGTTATCTAACACTGACTCTCTATAAAAAGAAAAATATTTCATACAACCCAAAGCAAATTACTCAAAAGATGCCTCATTTTTTAAGATTCCAAAATGGTACAACATTTACACTTTTTTATCAAAAAAAAATAATAATAATAAATAAAATAATAATAGCTAAATTTTTTATTTGCCAAACATCTTCATTTTAAAAACACCTCCGTTGACACTCATTAGGTATTGTGAACACAAATTTCACAATTTTACAATGCTGTTTTCCCTGAAAGGACCTTACATAGCCGTGCTGTTAACCACAGTTACAAACTGAGCACAACACTTTGCTGGCTTAGTTAAAATTAGCTTAGCTTTAGTCAGTGTGAGAAAATGATGTCACCTAACTTTGACTCTCCAAAAAAAGAAAAAAATGTTACACACAACCGGCAATTATTTCAAAAGATGACCCATTTAGTTAAGATTCCCAAATGGTACAAAATTTGTTTCGTTTTTTTCCATAACAATTATGGGCAATTTTATTTTACAAAGGACTTCATTTAAAAAAAAACTCAAATTAAGCAATAAATTAAAAAATAAAATATTAAACAATTTTCTAATGTTCGGCGAGTTTGCCTTCTAACTTCTTTCAAGCCTATCGAAAATGCAACCGAACTGGGCCAAAGGATTGCTGAAACAGTGGAAGAAATAAATTTAGCTAGTTACTCAAGACTCATCAAGGGATCACTTTTAAAAAGATGTAAAGTCTGCATTCATGTTGAAGGCAAACGCTTCGAAAGTATAATTCATTAGATTATTATAAAAAAATATTTTCCGTTTTATTTGAAAACGTGTTGTTCAGTCTAAGTTGCACACTTCAGATACAAATTTTTTGAAATAACTTGGCTAGGGTATTATGTTATATTTTTCTTATTTTATTTATTTATTAATTATTTTAGAGTCAAAATTGGATGATGATATTTTTCAAACCATGACTCAAGCAAACTACGTAGATTTTAACAAAGCGAGCAAAGGTTTCTGCTCGACTTGGGACCATTTCAAACATCATATTGCTTTTAGAAGACAGAAATATTATCTCCAAACATTTTTAACGTAGTATCTGAAGTCCAGATGTATAATTTTGTATATTTTATAATTTATAATCAAGATAGGGGATTTCAAAATTATATTACGATTCTCCATTCCCTATTTCAATTAACTACAGTTTGATTTATTTAGTTAATATCTTTTATTTATAATCCAAGTCTAATTACATTAATGAATTCAAATAACCATGAACATTTTTATTCTTACCACGAACAAAATTTATTATGCATCTCTTTGAGACAGAGTGGTAATAAATAATGTACCTAACCGAAATAACTTAACTGCATATGTGTAATCAAGTAACTATATACATACATTTTTGTATTCTTACAAACAATAAAATTAATCACTACTTTCTTTCAAAAAGAAATTCATATAGCGTGAGTGTATTTCTCAATTAAACAATAACAAATACCATTTTTCTTAAAATAAGCTAAGTTAAATATTTTGATTTTTCCAGTATGTAAATACAACGTTATTAATGAATAAAGATTACATATGCTTTCTATACCTTCCTTTTCTTCAGATTTTTTCATTCCTTTCTTTGTGTTCATTCTATTTTGTAAGTTTATAAAAGTTTATTAGAACTATTCATTTTCAAAAAAAGTAAAATAAAAGAACGTTCGAATGAAAATATTATTTTCGAAGATTAAAAATCAATTAAAATAAATACTGCTGAAAATGTATTTTAGTTACATTCGAAAAGAATTTAACACTTTTTGCAATTGTTCACACAATCCTTATCCCTTAAAACATTTCGGATACTTTCTTACTCGAACAAAGCCCAGTAAAGTTTCGGAAAACATTTATTTTCTTGTTCATTTAGGATTTTCCCCCCAAAGGGCAAAGTACAGTTTATCTTCGAAGAAAGTCAACCGAACGAGAACAAACGATTGTTATCCTAAACTGGTTTCGTAACAGGTACACATAGAGAGTCGGGTTTCCGACGTCTCTTTTGTGTCAAAGAAAAACAAACTAGGATTGGGATTCAATTTTTTAGCTCTAACATAAATCTCAAACTAAAAGAACATTATTTTTTTCTTTTTGAGTTTGGATAGTTAGATGAAGAAAGAAAAAAGTACTACAAATATGTGCCTGTAGCCTCTTTATATCTATAGCTACAAAAAATAGCTTTTTTCTTAAAAAATATTAAATTTAATTGCTTTGAAACATTATTTAATTTCGAAAATCATTAAAACCCCTCGTGATTTATTAAGAATATCATGAATATCTGTAAGAGATTATCTCATTATTAAAGAAAGATAAAACAAACCATACTTACATAAACAATACCAAACGATTTAAATCTCTTAAGTAAATATAACAGTAATTGAACTATGAAAAATTATGAAAATATTGTTTGAAACTTTTGTAGAAAGAAATATAAACTGAGTTTGAAATATTCGTTAAAAATGTCTCTCCTTTTTATTATAATCAAAAAACATTTATTAAGTTAACGCGCACGTGTGTGTTATAGTTATAGGACTTTATTTTTCCTTTTTATATATTTATGAAATTTTTTAAATCTTGACTTCATTTTAACTAATTTAAATAATTTCAGAATTTGAGAAAGTCACAAGGGAAATTAAAAATTAAATAGCTTATATATATCTAATTAATTTTGAATTTTCAGTTGGAGGAATAAAAAACAAGTATCAACGTGAAGTAAACATAATAAAACGTGTAAGCAAAAATGGAAAGATATTACAAGTTTTACCTACGAGCCTCGGAAGTTAGAGAATCACCATAATACAGATTTAATTCAGAGTTGTATACATTCATTTTTTTTTGTATGAAAAGGGCGATTTCCGACCTTTTAACTCTTGATCTCATCTCAGTTCTATATTAAACCAGGAAATGCAGGGTGGTTATAATTAAATTTCCCCTATACACAGCATTTTCTAGGTAAAACGAGAGATCAGATTGCCACCAAATTTTATATATGAAATAGACAC
Organism: Trichonephila clavata; assembly: GCA_019973975.1. Classification (NCBI taxonomy): domain Eukaryota; kingdom Metazoa; phylum Arthropoda; class Arachnida; order Araneae; family Nephilidae; genus Trichonephila; species Trichonephila clavata. The sequence goes on from BMAO01016543.1 coordinate 93,786, forward strand.
GAGATGTGATCAAGGAATTAAAAAAATGTCCACTAGATGGCGCTTTGTATGGAAAAACTTAACATGTGAAAAGTCTGACACGAAATGTATAAGAACAATTTGAGTCATTCAGAATAAGATTAAAAAGTATTATCATGGAAAAATCGAAATGAGAATAGGACATCTATTAATTCAAGGGGGGGGGGGGAATCCTTGTGTCAAACTTCGTGCGGTTTCTGGTTATAAAGCCATTTAGAGATTCTGATTTATTGTGGAGGTGTTGTGCAACTTTGATTTATTTAAGCCCATCATGTTTCATGTCCTACACATCACACCAGATATGTTAACGATCTGCTGGTAAATATCCTGTCCATTGCCTTGAAAGTTTACAGGTGCATGGCGGTGTCCATATTGATCAACTTTCATTACATCGTCTTAACATGATTAACAACTCCTCCACTTAATAGCATTCGGTCATGATCTGTACCTCTACTTACAAACTGGTCGTTTTTGTTTTTATTAAGGGCAGACAAACTGTAATTAATTTCCCTGCCTTTATATAATGTGATTTGATGATATCGTGTTTAAAAATTAGACAATAAATGCTCAAATTGCTTATAAATTTGTTTGGTTCATTTTCTTTATTGAAATTAAATTTGTCGATGTAAACCACTATCTAATGGAAATTCCTGAAGTAAAATGTAATTTTTTAAAATTTCCTTGAGCGCACATTTCAATATTTAATCCAAATTTCAAATTTGATGATTTCCGTCTCGAGACTGGATGTCGGTTTTAGAGAAGAAATTTAATTATAACCACCCTGTATTTAAATTTCACTTCCGCTTACTCCATATGTTTACGTAACTAGTTTTGTAAAATAGATGTTATCTTTCTGGAAGAGTAGAATCAATGCAAAAAAATAAAATCATACTAATTGAATCAAAGTAAGAGATCGTACCTCATAAGCTTAGTTGACTTTTTAACTTTCATTAAAGTTATATAAAACTAGTACATTGATTTATTAATTTAGATTATACTCCTAAAATTAAAACAATATGGTGTGAATAGTTTATTACAGAAAAAAATGAATAATATTGACCAATGTTAATACTACAGCTGTGCTTGTTGTACTCATTCTTTAATATTCAGTTTTACAGCATTAGTATCGAAAACAATTTGAAGAATTTCATTTAATTGTTGACTCTTGTATTTTTTTTTTTAATTTCTAAATTTCCTTTAAGGAATTACTGGAAAAATAACACACGTACATCACATTTATTTATGACCCTATGAATTTGCATGTAGTTGATTTTCTACACATAAAAATGTAATAAAATGTGCCATTGCTATTAAAACAATGCAAGAAATATTATAGTTTGCCTATTATTCAAACCTATGTATACACGCACATTATTGTAATTTTAAATAGGCCTATTTTAAACAGCTCTCATTAAAATCTTATTATATTTTGAATTTGACACATAATTTTCTTTCCCCGATGAAATACATTATTTTAAATAGCACAAAAATAAGTTAGTAAAATAGCAGTTATAAGTTTTATTCTACTCCCCTAAATAGTTTCTCTGATTAGCTGGACAAAAAAGTCACTCATTTTTTTGTTTTACTTAACTTAAAATTTCTTTTTTGAATTAGTAATCCAAATAATATAATTATATTATATCGGAAGTCAAATTAACACCTTCTATTTGTGTGTATAAATTATATTTTCTTCCCTCATAAATCTGTTGTTCATTTGATCCAGGCAATTTCTCGCCAAATATTGCTCGATTGCTTGATCTAATATATGTATGTTAGTGGAGCGGAAGGGCTTTCAAATAGAGTTATCGAAGTTGGCAAAGAATCCGAAGTTGAAACTTCTGAGGAAGTTGAAGAGAAAGGTTTGGCAAGAAAAAATAAGAAACGCTTTCTGCCGAAAGAACCGCGTATCCCACAAATTATTTCTGTCACGACACTGTCACTTTGATGCCAGATGTACATCACCAATCTATTTTTCTAGACTAGTTCATGAATTAGAGATGGAGACATCCATGATACCGATAAATAAGCTTCCTCGACACTGAAAAAATAAATAACTAGATGAAAAACTTTTCTTGCAAACAAGCAGTATAGTATTCTGGTAACCATGTTTTCTTTCAATTGGGAGAAATCGCTACGTCTAAAAAATTATTCATTGTGAGGTTAGCAAAAAAATTTTAACTTTTTTAATGGTATTGTGTGTTCTAAATTTATACCTTCCTAAGAATTTTTTTTTTTGTTCGCTTTTTCTTCTTATCTTATTCTTTTATTCTTAATTAATTATATGTTTGAATTTCATAAATCTAATGATATGGCGAAACATTTTACGAATAAATATTTGTATTTATTTTATATGCGATTTTTAGTTATTTCTTTATTTTTATAATAATTACTTCTTTATTATTATAATATTCATATCACAGATAAATTTTTAAGACAAAACTATTATTTATACGTAATATATTTGCCTTAGTAAAAAACTTTTACTTTTTCGTTCTAATGATAACTAGCTAGTTTTTTAATTTTTTTTTCGTTGATGCAGATTACAGATTTAATATAATACCATTATAGTATCAATAAAAAGTGTTTTTTTTTTAATATAAAAGAAAATATTTTGAAAACATTTATTTAATAATGTAAATTTTTTTATAAGAATACAATTAATTTGATTAATTAAAATATTTATTGTTTGTCAAGGAAGTTTTGGATATTAAATAACTCAATGGTGTTTAAATTTTAATTGAAGTCATAAATTAAATATTCCAGTTTGTTAATTATTTTGAAATAACAATTTCATAATTCATAAAATCATGAAACTGAAAATAGAACAGTGAGCCTCTTATTTCTAAATTATGCACAATTCTATATGATTACTTCTCATAATTATCAAGTTTAATCGTTACTTGCTTAGAAATTTCTGAAGGTAAAAATTCATTACACAATTATTACATCGTTTTTCATCCTGAGTATGGCTTTTCCTAGGAGACAGTTCTGATAAAAAAAAATATAGAATAAAACTTAAAACATCAGGTTGTTAACGTTAATTTTTTCTTTTGCACCTGGATTGAAGTAGCCTGATAAATGAGGTAACCCTTTTTGTAGCCAGCAATATTTGAATACAATTTCCATCAAGAACCATTCTATACAATCAGGAACTTCGCTTACAAGAAAAAGTCAATAAATAATACTATACGAAGACACAGCGTAGTAAGACGTACGCGTTTTAAATGAAGACGATCAAGAACCGCTTTTTCCAAGAATAGGACGGGTCCGCGGAAGCTTAGTGGTCAAGATAACGGACTCGCCTCCGGTGTGTTGTAAGTTCGAACCTAGTACTGCTGAAAACCCGCCACGCAGAGGGTTCCGATGCACGTTAAAAACATGGAGGCTCAAGCGTCCTCCCGTTGATGTGGTATGGAAGTAAGGAGATGATGTGCAGGTTCGTCACTTGGACCAAGGCTTAAAATTATAAGGTCCATCTCCAAAAGCCCTCGAGTAGCTGAATAATGCGACGCTAATATTTGCTCACTCACCCAAGAATAAATCAGTAAATGATGCCACTCCGACACCAAAGAGACAATATGTACTCCATAGCTTCTTAAAAGGAAGGTTCATTCGGAAAACACTTTTATTAAATCGTTTTTTGTCATCTTGTTATTCCCATAAATTGAAGAGATGAAATAATCGTAATTCGTAAGCATCATGTGAAACAATGGAAATTGTCGCACTGGAAATCAAAACAGGTTTTTAAAGTCTTCATTCGGTGTCATTACCTTATCATTTAATCGAACCAGATCTGATATATAAGCGGATGTAATACTACGAGGTCCGTCACCTTTAGCTCATTGTAAGCTTTTTAAAATACACTAAGTAAATTTTACACCACTTTTTAAATATTATAAATTATATTATTAAACGGTATATTTTTTTTTAAAAAAAATTATGACAAATAAAATATTTTTAAAAATTGCTGGAAATAGTTTACGTGTTTTTACTTTTTTTCAATGTTCTTTTTTGTCTTGTATGGAAATTAAATCATTACAGTTAATTTTATAAAATATTTATTTGGATTCCCCCCTAGAGTACAATTGATATAAATAGCCTATAGTACAGCTTTTAAGTTAAAGTTGTAAAAGTTATCGACTTTTTTTAAATAAATGTATTGAATGTTTGTTTTTTTCCTTCTAAATGCTTAAAGTGGTGATGATGGGAAACTAGTACACATATATTAATATTTTTGTACAAATTGTAGCATAATATCTAAAGTTTGAAATTTAAAGAATTCCTTAATCGGAATTACTGATAAAAATACAGTTAAATCTCTTAAATATAAAAAAAACTTGTTCGAATTGTGATCTGAGATATATTCAACACTGAATTTGAAACTTGAGTGTTCATGGTGTTAGGTAAAAATACCCTCAAGCAATAACTTCTTCGAACAGGGATGATCTTACTGAAATAGGACGTATTTTTCACCACTGTTTAAATACTATAAAAGGAGTTTTAATTCAAAATTTTGGCATGACAACAAAAAATTGTTTTTCATGTGCTGAAGTAACCACAACTAAAAAATTTAAATTAGGTTATAAACATAAAGGATTAAAACTTCTAGGTTACAAGAAAGAGAGAGTGAACATTTCCAAAGTAAAGATTGAATACTGGGATTTAAATTAAAATCTTTTAGATATATGAGAAAGAGTTGATAATGGCTTCGGGATATACTCAATTTAGTTTCTAAAGATAGTTTTACTCAGAGTCAATATCTAAGAGAGCTATGCTTAATTAGAAGGTTTTCAAAAGCGTTTCTGTCAGACGTGAGTGCATAGTGATTGACACACTTTTGATTGTTTGATATGAAAAAGAGAAATATATTCACGCTATGGGTATTTGCATAGCTCAATTATTTATCTCGATTCGAAAATAAATTAACTATTATATTGGATAAAAATTAGATGTTTCATTCATATATGTATTAATATTCAATTGAACAGAATATTACATATTATATCTATAATTATATAACAAAAGAAAAATCTGAAAGGTCAAATTTAATAACAAAAGTAAACCACAGAACGTTCTCTTAAAAATTATCTTGAATAGAATAATTATAGAAAATAATTTCCGCATTTTTTTTTATTAGCGCTAATACATATCTTTCCTTCTTTCTTTAATTGTGTTATATGTAACATTAAAAACTTTCTCATTCAATAACTTTTCAACTTATTTTAAATTTAGATAATTCTTAAGTAATGTAAACTCTAATGTTAATTTGTTGATATGAAATTTCAAGTTAACAATACTTTTCTTCGGAAAAAATAAAACAATATTTTATTGGAGATTTATCGCATAATTTTACATGTGCAGAGGAGAGGGCTTATTTTTATTTTACTTGTTGATGCTTATTCTATGTTTGCAAATACTTACAGATATCCAATTTAATCTTAAGTAAATTTTCAGAATTCCTGAAAACTTACCGTCGTTAGAACATTACAAGATTGAGATCTATTTTGTTTCTGAGATCCCAATTTTAAGAATCTAAAGCTCATTTAAAAATAATTTTATATTCAACTTTTTCAAATAAAACTCGTATTTTTCGGTGAAAAAAATTGGTTTTTTTTAAATAGTCAATCTAATATCTATGTTATTAAATTATTTTTTTTAAATAAATATTTATGAATGCGCTACAAGGTTTTCAAAACTTTTTTTTAAATTTATGCAGATTACCAAAGTTTTAATTTTAATATGTTTACTGATCCTCTTATTCGCATATGTTATATCCGTAAATAAAATATTTATTTGTTGGTTATTAAAATCTAATAATTAAGCATCTAAATAATTCCTAAGTAAAATATTTTAGATTATCAAACGATATTAATTACAAAATTCCGATATAATTGGTTGTCTTTTTTCTAATTTAGTTGTTGCTGAATCGATTTTTTTCTTCAAGAATTTTTTTTGGACAAAAAATGTTTTCCCCTCTCATTCACTGAGGAATGTTTCAGAAAACATGAGTATCTTTTAACCGCAATTTTTGAAATTTCAACCACAACTTCCTGTGACAGAAATTTATTTTTTATGTTATTTTAAAATTGTTTTATTAATAATGTTTCTTAACTTAAATTACGGACCCCAAAAATGGTTATTTTTTCTTCATTGACCCTTTTATAACTTTTATGAACCCATTTAGACATGTAAAAAAATAAAAACACTTTTCAGATGATAAAATAGAACTTTTGTTGTTAATAAATTTAAGGTGTTGTTTTTAATTAAAGGTCTTGGATCTCGATACAAGCATGTATTATAACAATTTAAATTTCTGTGTAAAAAAATTTTTTATCTTAGCGCATATTTGCATATCTTTCATGTTATTCAAGATATTTTTTTTTAATTATTTGACCGTATAAAAGATGTTTCAATAATCTTTTCGTAATAGTCGCTGCGTTTCGATTTTAAAAAATCTTTCACTTTTTTTAAACAAGTTTACAGAAGCTGTACCCTTACGATTTAAGTTCGAGCATTTTCAGGTTTCATGGGCGTGTTAGTTTCCAAATCACCTTCTTTGATATTCATACAATTATAATTGCAGTTTCATATATAGAAGAAACATTTTAGATGAACTATATTACAGTATGTAAGGTTGGTTATAAATAACCACAATCGATTTACATCGTTCAATGTACAAAAGTGCCTATCACTCCTAGTCCAGTTGAATATTAAGAGATTAAGCAAATAAACCGGTCAATTTAACCATCAGACCTCTATTCTATCAAGTATTTATTGGATAAAAATAGTTGATTGTCCTGTCTTCCTGCTGATTCATAAATGAGCTATGACGGGGCTGAGACATATATGGCTTTTGCTCCTACGGAGATATGACAACAACACTGACATGATAGGCTAAAAAATATAAAGGATATAGTTAATAATTAGAGCATATTCCGCATTAAAATCTATTAACATGATTGGTTTTTACTAAGTCATTCTCATTGCTTTAGAATTATGTAGATTGCTTTTTAACTGTTGAAGAGTGGTTCATTTTATTTGGTTAATGAAAGAATGTTTTCTAAACTAGATGTATTTTCTGCTGACAATATTGGAAAACAAACATCATTAGCGTAAATATAAATTTATTAGCGTAAATATGACGTAAATATAAAAAATAGTTCGCTGCATACGTTTTGTAAAAGAACTTTAAATCCTTCAGAAAAAAAAAACGTGTTTATAACAGAATCATTGAAATCTCTTAAATAGAATATTATCACAATTATGAGCAAAATCAAACTTTCTGAGTTTCAGACTCAAATATGTAGGTCAGTATATTAAGTTGTTAGAATAAATTCTTCTTCTTTTTAATTATTTTTCGCAAGACTGATGAAAAATAACACCAAATTGTCACACCAACAAAGTAGAGAATTGCTCTTTTGTTTTACATAGCAGACATCAAATTCTATACATGAATTAAAATCAAAAAATAAGAAATGCTCCAATAATCTTTAAAAAATGAAATACTCTATCATCTAATTTTACAGCATTTTCAGAACATCTAATTAGACTCCACTTTGAAAAATTATACAATTTTTAATATCAAATAATTTTGGTAGAAAACTTTTTTTGATGCCTACATTCAAAATTTCCATATATTTTTGGTAGTTTAAGAATCTGAATTTATATTAAAAAACATGACAAATTAACCAATTAAATTTGGATTTATCCAAAACCGACTAAATTAGAAGCTTTATCTAAAAATATAGTTGAGAAGATTCATTCTTCAAAACGCAATCGTTTTTAACGTCACTAATAATAAGTTTATTATCATTAAGGCAAGCTTTGGTATACTTGAAAATTGAATGATCAAATCTTGAAAATTCATCTTCTCCATATTGATTTTAAAAATTCATATTATCCAGATTTTGTTAATGCCATTATTGAATATTTGATTGAAGAAGTGGTGGTTTACTAGTCTAAGGATTCAAGTAAATTCATGGATATAAGTAATTTTAAAGTTTTACTTCTTATTCAAATTAAATCTTGTTTGAGTCTACATGACTTTTAGTCCTATTAACACTCAAGAGACTTTTAGAAAGTTTTCACAACTCCCTCACTTTTTACTGAATGAAGAACAATGTGGAAATTAAGAAAGTGAAATATTATTTTAAGCGTCATCAACAATATTTCAACGATGTTCAAAAGTAACAAAGTCTGGTTTCTTCAAACTATGGAATACTTTTATAAAGTAGAATCTTTTTTTTTTATTTCTTTTTGCGTAATAAAAAAAAATTTGGGGGGGGGGGTAGATAAGTTTAAGATAGAACAAGAATTACAGAAAGATTGAAAAGGTGAAAAAGAAGAAAACCAATCTCACAGTCGTCATGATATAGATGCATTAAAAACGCGAAAAACAAATGTAAAAACTACAACGCTTATTTTTTTTAAAATGTGTTATAAAATATTTTCAAACAATATATTGTGCTTAAGAGAGTTTGGATACAAAGTAGCTAAATAGGTGTTATAAAAATAAGTCACAAAAATTTTAATAATAATAAACATAAATTTTTAAGAAAATTGAGGAAACATTGCAGAAAACTTAATAATGTATCCTCTGTGAGAACGTTCTTCAAGTATAAAGTAGTGAGAGAAAACATTATTTAGTTTCAATAAATTAGTCTAAGCATAAATTTAGTAAACATTGAGCGAAAAGGCTGATTTTTTACTGTATTCCATGGATGGAAGATCCCACATCTCTCAAATAGAACTGTTTACCATAATAATCATTGAACTTACTGTTGTTACATAAATTAAAATTACCAAATATTTTGATAAAATTAGAGAGAAAATTTCTTAAGTTAATCTAGTAGTGTGTGCGTGTACGTGTTTGTGTGTGTGTAAATGCTCCATTTAAGGTATCCGACTACATTCGGAACGGCGATTTTCTAAAAGAGTATAAGAGAATTTTTTTTTTTTATATATTTAGAGTCATTTGAATTAGAATATACATATACAATTATTTCAAAAATATTACAAAAAAAAATTATTTAAATGCAATTTTTTTTGGCAAGAAATGAAGAAAGAATGACATAATTTCAAAACATTCTCCTTTTATTCAATATACTTCTATATTAATGATATTTTGTCAATATATAGCTAAGTTTCTCCACAGAGCCTGAACTGGGAATTTGGAAAAATTCACATTTTCAGAGTTGTTATCAATTGAAATTTCTTTGTTCTGAATCCTTAAAGTTTGTGAATAAATCCACTTCTAAATTATACATTTCAAAAATCCTAGTTCAGGTTCTGTAGAGAAACTTAGCTATATATAGGCAAAATGTTATTATTAAAGAAGAATTTTTCACAAAAGGAGAATATTTTGAAAGTATGTTATTCTTCCTTCTTTTTTCCCCCCGAAAAATAACATTTAAATAATTTTTTCTTGTAAAAGTTGTATATTCAGTCTTAAAATAGTTGCATAAGCATATTCTAATTCAAGTAACGCCCTAAATATCAAAAAATTATTCCTTCATACTCTTTTTTCAATTCTTACTATTTGCTCACTCTCTCTCTATACATATATTTTATTCAAATTTTCAATCGTTAATAAAATATTTTCTATTGATCCAATCATGTTCAATATATTTTTTAAAACTTGTACTGGATGACACTTGATGTTAATACAGTTTTTTCAAATATTAAATAATTAATTACCAGTTAATTAATTAATTACCGGTTTTCAACGCCAACTGAGATTCGTTTCTATTGTTGCAACAAAGTAACTGTGTTAAAACAATGACAAAAGTTAGCGTCGAAAACTGGTTTTTCAGCCGACTTGCCAAACCGGGTAAGCATTGTTACAACAATGCAAACACACACACAAATCACATGCTCTTTTTTCAATTCCTACTATTTTAGTTCACTCTCTGCCTACATATATATATATATATATAGTAATTGACTTAATTTTCTTAAGATTACTTGTTTAAAATTATCCGAAGTAGTCGGATACTTTAAGAACTTCACAAATTATTTTATCAAAATCATACATTGTATTTTAATTCCCATCAACTTCTTGTTGAAGTAACAAAAAGTATTTTACTTGAAACTATTTCATTAATAATAAAAAATAAAAATGATAGTAGATGTAACTTTGACGCATAACGCCTAAGATGTGAAAGATGTATTTCGAAACATGCTCGATCAGATACATAATATCCCTGTTAAATTTGAAGCACGAAGAGGAAAGAACATGTATACTAATTTCATCAGTTCTCCTGTAACAATTTCTCTAATTAGTGACAAATAAGAAAAGCAGTTTGTTTTATTATTGATATAATTTATTGATCCCCGCGGGGTAGTTTTTCCCCATAAATCTAAAAACCCATTTAAAAAAATTCTTCAAAAAGTAACATGTTTCTTAACTTTCTTAACTTTATCGAGTTATGTAACGCAATTATCGTAATGAGCTAAACTCACCTACCATTAATAAATGGCATGCCACAGAAAATATTTATAAATTTTCTAATATTCATCGAACATTAATTGGATGTTTACGGGAATCCGATGCATATTTCGCGTCTTTAAATGAATGCAAAATGTGCTTTGAGGAGCACATTAAACTCAAAAATACAGTTGTAAAGATTTAACTGACGATTTATAAAATAATAGTAAATATAATGTTTTTCAGAACTTTCCAATTTAAAATTTAATCGATTAAAGCGTTTTGAATCAAGTTTAATGGTATATACTTTCACACACACGCGCGCGCACACACGCACACACGCACGCACACACGCACACACACAGTGACTAAATTTTTCCCATATATTTCTGAATTGAAACTTTTAAGATAAATTTTTCGTACGAAAGGTGATTTTTATTTGAAATGCCTGTAGATAACTTTAACCTTGACTTCTTTTTTCAAGGGTCAACTCTCATTTTTTGTTCGTTTCTCTTTTTGGTTTATTTATTTGGCGCTATTCGGTTGAGCGAATTCGTTATGGGGGGAAATGTGAGAAAGTTCGAGTACAATGGACTAAAATTTGTCCTGAATTTCTGTTTCGCGTGTAACATTGACATAGAAAATACTTATAACAGACAAAATCAGTACTTAAATAATCAACTATTTTTTTTTTCATGCTGTATTTCTTTGGTATGGAAAAAATACAGCATGGATATACATGAAAAAAATACATATATAATATTTATATTCATATGGAATCTGAAAGGCTGAAGACAATAGATGCAATCTCGAACTTCCTTATCCGTGATATTGCAGTCAAGTCCCAAATTCGAGTCCATGTTCCATAAAACAAATCTATCAAACTGAGTAATAGGAACTATATTGATCGGAATTGAACTTCTACAATTATATTTTATATTATTTCCTATAAAATCATTCTGATGGTTTCTTCTAATTTATAATCGTATAAAAAATGGATGTACTTATGTGTTAAATGCAATCATCGTGAAGCAAAGTTAAAAAATGAACTGCTTTTATAAATCCAAAAGTTAATTTTTAATATGATCGTTTTAAGATAAACAAACGTTAATCAGCAAAAAAAGATTAAAATGAGTTTCTTTTACATTACATGTAACAAATTATTAGTCCATAAAAGTTCTAAAAGTGAGGCATTTAATTATTTCCATTACTAATCATTATATAATTATTTATTTCATATCCCTTAATATTAATTTGTATTTTTAAAAATATATTATATGTAAAGTCAAATGCATGCATGTTTATGCATATATGTGTATCTTTGTCTATCTGTTTATTTATTACAATAAAATAAATGTAAAAATAATAATTATTCTACAAAACAAAGAATGAAAAAATTATGGAATCGTAAACCAAGAGCAACAAACCAAAATATAAGGAAATGTAAGTAAAATGTCAATTAACCAAAATGAAAAACTATTATGTTTTTTAAAACTGTCACCAAATTAGGACGATGAAATATGGTTAGGCTTGGTTTACGGAATCCCAACCTTTCCTTTCAGCGGAAAATGTATATAATAATGCAAGAAAAATTAATGGAAGAAAAAACCCAAGTTTGAAAAATGATGTAAGCCTATCTACAGAATGAGTAAACTTACATAAAAGACTCAAAGAAACAATTAATTTAAAAAAAAAATGACTTTTCGAATTGGTCAAAGCAACAAAATGATACACACTTTGTCTCATAATTAAAAATTTTAATTATGTAAAGTTAATTGTAAATTTTTTAAAATCTCTTCTTCACTATAAAATTTCAAATAATCTTTGGCATTGTCTTTAATTATTACTTTTCTGTGGGAATAAAATGTTTTTAAGGTAGTTGTTTTTTATTTGCTATTAGTGTTATAGAAATATGAGTTAAGCGAATGATTAAAAATTTAAAGAGATGTGTATGCCATAAGAAAAACATTCCAAAGTATTTTTATCTATATATTTTGACATGAAACACGGTGCGCGCATTGAATACACATACCGAGAAAAAGTACCATACACATATACAAATTCGTTCTTTTTCTTTAAAACCATACATTTTAATTAAACTATTTCAACTCTCAGAAACGTTTGCCTAACATAAAGGTAAATATAACAAAAAACGAGCATAAGAAAATATACATTATTTCAACTAAGGATGATGTTGGGAACTAAAAAAATATTGTTCATAAATTTCAATTCCAACATAGGGTACTAAGTATATATATATATTTAAAATAACAGTCAAATATGTTATTATATTTAATTTTTTAAAAACTTAGCAAAACTAAGCATTGTGCATGAGAAACCAGTGTAAGCAAACTTAACCTGAATTAATGTAGTAGCTGAACTAAAACAATTAGAAAATACTTATTGCAGACTGATATAATGAACTAGCGATGCAGCACATTTACTACAGACTTCCGGGAAGTGAAAACACAATGACTTTCCTAGTCTCATTGAATATTTTACAAGCCATTTTATCCGAGCTATATGAAAGCGACAAATTATATATAAAAAAAAAATTTCTTTTTCATTCTAAATGTACAGTTCATTGAATCAAAAACTCTGAGAAGTTTGATTTAAAGGAGACAAAAAACAATACTTTTAATGTACGAAATTCAAATGAGAAACATTAAGAGCCATTATTGTCTCGAGCCCTTCAGAGTAATTTGTTTATCATCAGATTTTTCTTTCAATTTCCGTCTTGTTTTTAATACATATCCCAATTGTTTATCAAAATTCGTCAACCATCTTAGTTCAGTTCTAAAGGATTAATAAAATGTATTCAGAAGGGTTTCTTTCTTTATGCCGCCACAAAAAAAATTAGAATTCGTTGTCATCTTTTAGTTTCCCTAGTTTCAGAATATTCGGTACATTTATTTCCATTACGCCTCATTTATATTCCTTTATGGCTGTATATATGTAGCTCTTCCAAAATTAGCTAAACATAAAAACGTCAAAAAGAAATAAAAAATAACCTTTTTCCATAATTAATTACTCGTGACTAGGTACTTTTCATTCAAAGAGGAAATACACAGTCGATTATAGAACGTCGCCGAATTAACAGAATCAAGCAATTATCTTCAATAAATACGAAGTAAATCTTAGAAAATCCTTAAGTAAATATTTATCAAAAATTTAGTTGAAGAACATGCCAATTAAGACTTGGAGATATTACTTTTCCTAACGAGGTATTTCAAATGAAAAGAGAAGATAATCTTAGAGACATCGTACATTTAATTATTTGTTTCATAATATTTGAATTTCTTTATACACTGATTGAGAGAAAAACACAATTTAACTCTCAAACTTTTTCATGAGAGATAATGCAGAAATTTCGTAAAAAGTATTTTAAACTCAGTGAAGAACTTTTTAATTTTAATTTGACATTCTATTGAGAACAAAAAAAGTAAAGAAATTAATGTTGAAAATTCAGTATGAAAGCTTTTAAATTAGAGTTTTCTTTTAAGGTAACTAATTTACCATTGAATTTATATTTCTTTTTAAATCCTCAGATATCTTTCTGAAATTAAAAGGCATTCATGCCCAACCAAGATATAACCTACCATACAATATATAGAATATCCCCCTTTTTACTTTCAATAACCGTACAGGAAAATGCATGATTTATTTCACAAAATTAACCGTTCTTTGCCAAATTTTGAAAAAACTCTACACATTTATTTAAGTATAAGCATCATAGGAGTTTGTCTCAGAGGACATTGCAAAGAATACAAGGCCACCAACAGAGGCAGTTCCAACAGACAGATGATTTTATGAGGGATTTGGTGATAGCATTGAAAAGGGCTGGTTAGTTCGTAAGTTGCATCTCAGCAGCACCGCGATGCCCTGGTTGTTTTAAAGATTTTTGAAACAAGGGGTGGCAAGTTTAGGGGATGCTAGTAAGTGATATCGACACTCGTGGACCGAAGCATCCATCAATAATAGAGGGGGGCACTGTAAGTTTCTTCAGTTGTCATTTTGATGGACACTCTTGATACTCCTATACAGATCAAGACATTACCCATCGACTGATTGCTAGTGGCCTGCACTCATGGCGTCCCTTAAGAAGATTGCCAGTGAATCCACAGCATAATTGCCGCGCTAGAATAGTGTGGATGATGAAATGATACAGAGTATTGTAGGGGGGGGGGTCCAATAAGAACACATCACACCACGAGATAACGGGGCATCCTGATTTGGGGCTCTATCACAATAACAGGCTACCTATCGTTAATATTCAGGATACTATAGTGTATCAAAATTGCGTGGATGAAGTGCAGGACAGAGGCTAATGGCACTCTTTCTTTCGGGGGATATAAGTTTCCCCTTAGCAGCAGGATAACACCCAACCTTACACTGAAAGCATCAGCCAACGGGTTTTTCAACAAGTATAGAGTCAATCTTGTGACCATCATTCTCTCCTGATATCTCACCAGTAAAACACATCTGAAACAGGGTTGGACGCCGTTTGCATCCCCTGTCACCGCAGCGTTTAAAATACGAACAGCGGCAAATGGTTGAGAAGAAATGAAAAATCATCCCTCAATACCATCCATAATCTAATTGGCACTCTAACTAGATGTGTAATTTTATATTACACCATCCATGCGGTGGTCTTACACAACCTGCTAAGCTGTTATTACTTCCAGTTTTTTCTTGTTAAGAAAAGTGAATGTTTTAAACATTTATATTGTTTTTATTTTAAATATTTTAAAGAAATTTTTTATGCTTATCTAGTATATATGTTACCGGCAAAGTATGAAATGCCGGCATTCTATAGAATGCCTAAAGCTATTTAGGCAAAGTATGAAAAAGGTTATGATAAGGATATTATATCAATGACTTACATTCCTAAAAGTACAAATGTTATTCTGACAAAATAATGAGACTGCCATTAAAAAAAAATATTGTTAAATTCTGATTTCGCATATACTTGTATTCAAATTCCTTCAGAAGTTCCCAGTCGATAGAAACCATCATATTTCCCACTCATTACAAGTGCCTATATATTGGCATTCGGAAAAAATCAGAGTTTTTACTACAATACCGTTTTTTAAATAATTTCTGTTTTTTCTGGCAAGGTTCACAAAGGTGGATGTACAATTTCAATATCATAACATGTAACATTTTTGTATTTGGTTGAAAGTTTTTTCAGAATTCCATCGCATCCCCAGAATTCGGAATTTAATTTTGTTTTTCTGGGAAGAAAACTGGGTGTCAAAATTACCGGTGGCAATTGGTTTCGCCCACATGGTATCGCACTAAAAAGGGATACAAGCCCCTGGGGAATGTACTAGATCTAAAAATGGTAAAAATACCAATCTGCAGCCCCATTGAAAAAAAAAAGAATCCTTGACGTAATACTGTACAGCAGTTCTTCCCAACATTTTTATTTTCCGGACCAGTTAACGTTTAATAACTTTGCGGTGGCCGGCTGAGGGTGAGACGTTGATTATTTATATTTTAAATTGTTTTGATTTTATAATTTGCAGTAGAACGTCGTTCATTAGAATCATTTGGGATCGGAAACTACTTGGATACCGGATTGTTCGGATAACCGAAAGTGATCCATGCAGTATATGAAACCGGACACTATACGAATATTGAAAATCATCAGATGCGGGAAACGTGCTTGAAGGAAAAGCTAAACAGGTGCAAAATGTCGGGTGAGTGAGTGAGTATTAACGTCGCTCTGTTCAGCTACACGAGAGCTTTTGGCGACGGACCTCATAACTTTGAACCATGGTCAAGTGACGAGGACGCACCTGAGTTGGCACACCCTGTCCTAACTACCACACCAACGGTAGGACGTTTGAGCTCTCAACAGGTTTAACGTGAATCGCGTCCCTATACGGCGAGTCTTCAGTGGTCCTGGGCTCGAACTCATGACACGCCAGCCACGAGTCTGATACATTGACCACTTGGCTACCACGGCTGTGAAAAATGTCGCAATTTTACCTTTATTGTGGAAAATAATCACTTATTTTTCGCTGTACCATTGTACACCTTCGTTTTTTCACAGCAAGGTCTCTGACCAGGGGTTAAGGAACACTGTTTTATGTTACTGACGCCTTCTTTAACAGGTAAAATGAGTTTCCTTTTATTTTCCGCAAGCATCACATCATAGCTATTCAGCAACCAATAGTCCCTGGGTACCTTCTTAGTAGTAATTTTAGCATTTTGTATATCAATTATTAACTTCTAGTAAGTAATTTCAGTAAAGAAAAAAACCCATTTTTTGGCAGCATCGACTCGAATTTTGGGCAACTAGACGTCGAATAGTTGTTTCATGTCTATGGACCATGAGTCGGAAACCTTTTAGCTGTTGCGTGTCAAACCAATCTACCAATATAATTCAGAGAACCACATAGCAGAGCATTTTTGAAACAATTAAAAAATTTACAAATTTGTTGAGTAGTACAAAGTGCCTCTGAGAATTGTACCGCGTGCCACATGTGGCACGTGGGACATAGGTTGCCGACCCCTGCTATAGACCACGACTCCTTCTTCAACACTATAGCTTGCTCCTCCATTTTCAGGAAGCACTGAAAAAAATCAATTTTTTGTTGAACAAGTGTAAGTAAAATTGAGTATTTTGACATTTCCGAACAAACAGCAAAATGTACAACTCAAAAGATTCTGAGCATGAGACGCGCATTAAAAGTTTTATGTCTTGCCAATTGACAATATTCGAAACGAATCTGAGATGTATTTCATACTTTGCCTGTTTCTCATTAGGCATTCTATAGAATGCCTAGGCAATGTGTGAAATAGGAATCATTTCATACATTGCCGGCTAGATTTAGGCATTCTATACAATGCCTAGGCATTCTATAGAATGCCGGATTTCATACTTTGCCGGTAACATATATACAAATAATTTATATAATTGAATAATTTTTGTACGTAATAAATGTAGGTCTTGTTTATACATATCTGTGTGTGTATTGTGTGATATATATATAGAGAGAGGGCATTGTACACACACGCACACAGTTTTATTTATCACTAACAATAATCGAGATTGAAACTTAATTTTTATTTATTATTAATCTATGTATAATCACCATTTAGTTGTACATTTCTCCCGGTGTTTTTCTTGACCGCTTTTGAAGAAAAACCCTTGATCTTCCTTTTTCATAGAAATGTCATTTTTTCAGTTCTGGGAATAAGAAAAAATCTTCTCAGGCAAGAACGAGGATTTAAGGTGGGAGTGGTGAAATTTCGATGCCATATCACCTGGATCTCTCAACCGTATCTCGTGATGAATGAGTTAATGCATTGTCTCTACAAGGAGATGGGTGTCTTTGGTGATCATACCTCGCCGTTTCTTGAGCAAAACGCTACTCACTTTGTTAAACAGTGCAGTAATAGGCATAATACCTTCTCCAGGTAATCTCTTAAGATAACTCCACGAACAGTTCCAAAAATCAGACAGCATGAACTTCCTTGCACTTAACGTTCTAGGAGGAGGGAGGGAATCGCTATACTTCCCCTCTTTGCTTAGCTCTTTGGTCTCTGGATCCTAATGGTAGATTCCAGATATTTAGAGCATTCTCTAATAAAGTACAGTCATGTCACATAAGAAGTATTTCTGTTATATTATTTTATTCTTAATCTACGATGTGTTTCAAACTCTTAAAATCTTATACTAAGAAATCATGAATATCAAGCCCTAAGAGCTCATCCCTCTGTCCAGCGTCTTATTATAATTACAAGGTCGTTAATAATTTACTTTGAAGATTCAACGTAATATTAACTAAAATCAATTAAGAAACACCCATAAAAATATACATTCTTACACAAAGTTTCGCTTTTGTGATGCAATTTAATCTATGATGGAATTAAGATTTGAATGTATATCATCCTGTGCCTTGTGAGGGTTTCAAAGCTTGATGTATAAGATTCATAATTATCACCAAGAGTTATTGTTCTCCATCATATTAATAGAGCTCTAAAACTCAAAAAAATAATCTAATGATAAAAAAAAAGTCATAGGAAGCAAATTAAGTTAAAATTATTTTACATTGCAAAAATTAGGAAAATATTATTTTATATACACAATTATACTCTTCATTTTTTTTTTTTTTTTGAAAATCCCTCCAATCCTTATAAATTTATTTCAAATGCATTACAGCACAATTTTACATATTTGGATAAAATCATCTTTGCAACACAAAAGCAGCAAGATATTTGCTTTTTAAATTCTAGTTTTGATTTCAATTAACGTTTAAAGAATTTATTAAGTTTTACAAAGTTTTTGCCAGAAGCAGGTTTCTGATTCTGGAAAAAGTTTTCGGTGGGTTATGAAAATACTTGAATGGAGACCGAAAAGCAAGCAACAACAAAAACAGTAAATAAAGAGAGAACATAAAAGAACTCTTATTTCCATAGAAGAGTAAGGCAACGCAAAGAATGTTTATAAGCTCAATAAAATGGTATGTACTTCGCACATCATCGTAGGGAGGTTACCTAACTAGAGTAATAGAACTTAATTAAACCGATAAATCTGAGGTATGTGCGTGCTCTTCTTAAAGCAAATTATTTGCTGTTCAGTATGGTCTCTGTTCCATACTCAAAATAGCTTTTGTTATAGCACTTTTGCTTGCATAAGAAAAAGAGCTGTTTTACTTCCCACAATAAAGATTATTATCTTCCTATTTTGTGTAGAATAAAGGACACTAAAGAAACGCATAAATTTATATCTACACTAAAATTTGAATATATAATCATTTAAAAATCAAGAATTTAAAAATAAAGATATTTAAAACTAAATAATTGATTTTTAAGGCTTCAGAATTTATCTTGTAAAAATTTTTTAAAAAAAAGATGGGATTATAAAAAAACTTTTTGAAAATTTTCAACCTTTAAATAATGTAAAATATTTTATACATAACGATTTCACGGAAATTAAGACTTTTTACTAGTAGAATCTATTGATTTCTTGTAGTCGTTGAAAGATTTCAGAGACTTCGTGTTGATTTATTTGCATATTTATTTAATTAAAACACACAGCATAAACAGCGATGAAACATAACACAAAGACACGTGAACATTAAGACGATACACAAAATCCTTCTTTGTTCGCTCCGGAGATCCCAGCTTTTATAGTTTTTTCAACCGGAAACTTTTAAATCATATGCTTTCCGTTAAGATCTTCTATGATTGGTTAGAAGACCAGGATGATACAATACTGCATCATTCTGTTTAAAAAAAAAACACGAACGTGGAAGTTTTTTAGAAGATAAATTTGTGGTTATATAACAGAACATTTCCCATTAGGTTGGTAAACTAAAAATTTACTATAGCGTGATAGAGGGCTCAAGACCATTATGAATTAAGGAACACAATTGAGAAAAATCATTCAATCACATTATCAATTGAGAAAAATCAGTCAAAATATCAAATTTAATTTTTTTAGCCTAAACAATCTTTTACATATTTTTTTTTATAATTTCACAAAATTGAAAGTTATAAGTTTAAAAAGTGCAGAGTTATGATAACTTTTACGTTCGTTTTAATCACACTCCAATGGCAAATCAAAACTTTAAACTAACTTATATCATAAAGATAAAATATCTAGTTTGTCTTAAAATGCTAAGGCTTTTTATATTATATTGTGCCAAATGCGTTAATATTTTTTCTAACTATTGCTAATAATATATGTAACAAAAGTTGGTATGCATTTTTTAATCAAGCAAGCAATAGTTATTTTTAAAAAATAATTGAATTAAGAATTTATATATTTCTTAAGGAATTTTCAATAAGAATTCACAAAAAGAAGTATTGCACAAATACTCCAATCATGTTATCAGAAAATCTTTCCTAACTTTTGTTATACACAGGTTAATGTACTTGTGAATCAAATTTCATGAGTGTACGTCAACTTTTGTAGGAGATAGCATTTTAAATTCACTTGAAAGTTAAATCAATAACTTTTTTTTATGAAATTTTCATCACAAAATCTGTTCTACATAATACATACATATAGGGCAACCACAAATTTTTTTGAAAAATCGTACCAGGATCCTTAAATAAAATCCTTCGAAAAAAAATTTAAGTGGTGAATTATTATATTATATATATATATATTATATTCTCAAAAATGTGACCTAAAATTGAAAAAAAATCCTTCTTAATATTTTTTTATAAAAGAACTACCTTTCTCATAGTTTTAATTAGCTTCATTGTCTCCTTCCTAACATTTATCAATAATAAAAGAAACCGTGAATTAATTTTTATTAAAACCTTTCAGTCTTTTTTAAAATTTAATGAAGCATTTAGTCAGTGCATAATTTGAGTCGAAAGTATTTGAAGCAAAACGAAGATCAAAACTGAACTTAATGTAAGATTAATATGATTGAGTACTAACATAAAGATTTAAAAGCGCACTTATCTTAGAACTTTAATAAATAAATATATCTTAATATTTAACATTTTCTCATTTTGTTTAAATTTAATGTAACTATCTGAGAATTAACTAAAAATTATTCAGTAAAGTAAGCTGTAAAGAGCTAAAAGTAACAAAACATAAATTAAGAGTTTTACCAAGGGACGCAATCATTTACCGGAGATCTAAGGTCATTCACCTCTCTCATAATAAATGTTAAAAGCAATGATTAAAATTGTTTTCATGCCATAAAGCATTTTAGATAAATCATACGAACGTTGCTTCATTTTTTTCAAAAATGAATAAAGGAAGAAATAAGAAATTTCCGATGAATAGTTTTTGTATTTAATGGGAATACTTTAAATTTTATATTAATTTTCACACCGTAAGAATTGGAATTTAATAAGGCAATTTAAAAAGTACTTCTTAAAATTCTTAGAAATTTATTGCAGGCTCATCGTAGCTGGTTTTTCCCCTAAGAAAAGTGTATTTGAAAATGAAATTTAAATTAAATTGGAGATATGATTGGTAATTATTTTAAATACGAAAATGAGACTTGAAGAAACATTTAAAGGAGATATAAGACGAGATATTACTTGCCGTAACTATATTAAGTTAAAAGCTTAAACTTTTCTTAATTTTACTCCATAATTTCCTAATCAAATTTAAATACAGTCGACTCTCGATTATTCGAAGTTGAAGGGACCAATAAAAACTTCAAATTATCAAGAAGGTAGAAAAAAAAACTCCCAAAATACACGAAGAGAAAATTTTTTTCAAACACAATTAAATTTCAATTTATGTAATAAAGCAACAATTGCACCTATGTATAAAATTATTTTAAAGAATTTTTAAATATTACACATTATGCAGTATAAATATTATACAGCAGTTAAAAGTCCTGTGTTAAAGAATACATTTATGTATTAAAAACAACTATTAAAAAATAAATACTGTACATAATTAATTTTTTTTGACAAAAAAATCTGTTATCTTTTTTTTTGTTTTATGGCATTCAATCTAATTTTGTCAATAGATTTTTCTAGAATAAATGAAGCTTGAAAAATGTCCGCATCAACATGATTTTGAAGGAAAAAGTTGAGTAGTTTGTTTAGTGACACTTTAGCTTCTGTCAGAGTTATCGGAGTCAACTCCGATGGTCATCAAAGGGACTACGTTACAGGGGAGACAAGCAGAAACAATACAACACAAAATATGTAAGGTCCAACCTGTTTGCTACAGGACTCTACATGACAGTGAGTGTTTGAATTGTCGAGAGTTTTATAAGATCACTTCGAATTATCACGTATTCTATTCCGGCCAGCCATAGATTTTACTTCGAAATATTGAGTGTACCAAAACGTATTGTTTTAGTTCGAAATATCAAGAGTTTTTCTAGGGGCTGAGCATATACTTCGAATTAACGAGAGGTTCGTATTATCGAAGGTTTGAATTAACGAGAGTCGATTGTATGTATTTTAAGATATTCAAAGCTTAAACACTATATTAAAAGAAAGCAAAGCCTTTAGTATAATTTGAAGTTTAAATATTAATTTAATAAAAATAAGTAGATAAGTGAAATGCAGTGGAGAGCGAATTAAGTGGGCCATGATCACATAGCTGAGCAATTGCAAAAATTATTTCAAGGAGTTAGAGAGTGAACAGAGGATGGTAAGTAGTGTTTTTATAAACAGAATATTCTTTAGAAAATTTATTCCCAAAAATTATTTGCCTATATTATATAATTATATTATACAAAATTATAAAGTTTGAACCTTAATAAAATTCATATCTAAATAAATCAATTAACGTCAATCTTTAAACGCTGTTATTCGATGTGACTTTATTGAGAAAAATTCCACATAAAAGTTACTAATAAATGGCTTTGTATAGTTATTTTGCTTTTATGTAATTTCCCCCAACTTTTTTCAGTTTATTTGAATTGAATTACACTGGTGTCCAAAAGTTAAGCATAGTTGATAATTACGTGAATAAAGAAGGAACTGTAAATCAGAATGGCGGAAAAGGTGATATGCGAGTGTAAAATGGTTATAAAATAAGGAAGCAAATCAAAAGAATGATAATTATTAATTTTATTATCCAAAGTAGCAGTTTGAAAGAAAACTGAGCATAGCAAGGATTCACACTTTAAAGAAAAAATGAAAGAAAACATAAATAAAATACTGATGCTGCAGTTTAATAAGGCGTGTGGTCACCTCTGACAGCCAGGCACGCTGCACAGCGATTTACCATACTTGCTATGAGATGATGAATGAGTTGTGGGCTCAAATGGTATAAGCTTGGAGAGCTCTCTTCAGTTCTGTAACGGAGTTTGGTGGGTGCGAAAGGGCTGCAATTTGTTTCCCGAGCATATCCCATACATGCTCGATAGGATTAAAATCAGGGGAGTTCGCAGGCCACGACATGCATTGGATGTTTTCTCTTTCAAGGAAGTCATCAATCAGCACCGCTCGGTGACATGGCGCATTATCATCCATGAATATGAAGTCAGGACCGACAGCACCTCGAAACAAGCAAACATAAGGCTCAAGAACTTCGTCTCTGTATCTTTGAGCAGTCACAGACCTCCAAAGAAATGGAGGTCTGTGCGGCCGTCCATCATGATGCCTTCCCATACCATTACTCTCCTTGATGGAAAATGATGTCTTTCCGCTATGTTTCTTGGTTCAAAACGTGTTCCACGTTCTCTCCATATCGTTACACACCGAGAATCACTACTCATACTAAACCGGGACTCGTCACTGAACATCACATTGGCCCACTCTCCCACACTCCAATGTTGATATTTCAAACTCCAGTTCAAACGAGCGCGTTTATGCGCAGACGTGAGGGGAATGCAAACTGCTGGTCTTCTGGCATACAGGCCAGCATGATTGAATCTTCTGTAAACAGTTTGTCTCGAAATTCGTATTCCTGTGGCGACTGTGAGCGCTGAACCCAGTGCTCTTGAAATACTGTCCCTTTGACGTCGCGCGCTTATTGCTAGATATCGGTCTTGGCGAGGGGTTGTGACTCTTGGTCGACCTGATACTGGTTGTCGGGTAACATCTCCCATTCTTTGAAACCTCTGCCACAGTCTTGAGATCACAGACTGGTCCACATTCAAAATTCGAGACACTTCGATTTGTGATCGTGAGGATTCCAGCATTTCAACGATTCTTCCTTTCGTAAACATGTCCAATTGGCGTTTTGTGCCATCATTCACCTTGTTTGATGTTTAGCAACGTTCCTTCGCACAGCAGTTGCACGAAACTTGTCTGAACTGCCTATGTTGCTTGAATCGGTTCCTCCGCTTTCCAACATGCGCCGGTGTTTCGCGCTGGACATAGTCAACTGAAAAGTTTTGCATAAACCCAATGTTTCTTCTTCACCCAATTAATATCCGCAAGAAATTTGGAATAATTTTACGAATATTTAGTCCTTGTTTTTCGCATTTTACGATTTATGCTTAACTTTTGGACATCAGTGTACATTTTTTCCAATACTTCAATAAATTAGTATTTTCTTTTTTTAAAAAAATCGCGATTACTAGAGACAGTAACTAAATCAAATTTGAAACTCTGGCTACTTGCACTTAATTTAATGCTAAGAGGTAATTTCAAGCAAATTTCTCTTTCTCTCCAGGAAAACTAATTAGTTTAGGAGAAAAAAATTACTGTTTATTACCTTATTTTAATATTTGATGATATATTTGTAATCGAGTGTAATTGGAGCAAACCCATTTCATTTAAATTAAATGGAGCTGATATAAATTTCTCCCCTCGTGGAATCAAATTTCTCGGAACAATTTATTTTTTATGCGTTAGCTAATATTTTAAAATTAAATAAAATAACTTAAGTCGATAAATTTAATGAAAATGTCCAGCTATGACTCTCTCAGAAACTCAAACAGTGGAATTTGTCATGAAACCTCGTTTTAAAGATTATAGAAACGTAAATGAAAGCATAACAAAATTTGATGTATATGGTTTTTATTTTCATAATATTCGTAAGAAAATCATGGAGTCAGTAATCTATATCAATTTTATTTAGTGTTTATCAAGAAAAGTAAGCATAAAATCTTACGAACTCGGTCTAACAAAATGCTGCCTCAAGTCTTACATGTCAAAACACCAATTGCAGGCGAAATTTACGTTTTCGTTAATTTAATTAGAGATATCCACATGTCGTTATTGAAATCTGTTCTTAGAACTAATCAAAGTTCCTGCATTTGTTATGAAATAGAATGTTCTATCTCACCACAAGAAAATCAAATTGCAGAGGTCAACCGTATTTGGGTGCACGGTATATAATTTCCATGGCATCATCGGAGATAATAGAGCCCCCCCCCCCCCCCCAGATATAGGTATATTGATGTCTTGTAATGTAAATGCTGGTGCATATTAAGTTGTTGAAATAAGAATAATCAACAGATTGATTTTTTTCCCCTTGAGATATTAGCCTGTTTCGGTAATGTCACAACACACCACTCGCTCGAATTCCTGATTGTTAACTAACATTTAATTCGCTTGTTTATTTCAACTCAGAAGCATTTCTGTCGTGTTAGATTTCGCTTTTGTATTTTTTTTTTTTGGTCACCCACCCACCAGGAAGTGCTGACAACGATAGAGGGGAAGGTGAAATTTTCCATTAGCAAAAGTTATACACATGAAGAGGCCCGTGCAACGCTGGACCAGATAGTCTTCTTTATGTAACTGTAAGTTCAAAGAATAGTGATGGGAAAAAATAAAGTTTTAGACACATGGAATTTCCTCGGAAACTGATTCCTGCTAAAATACAAAAATAAATCTTTGCACGGGTATTGACATATGTACCACTTTAGTCTCTTTTATGCTCGAATGAACTTTAAAGTACAAAGCTGCTAAAAATATTCTATTCCTTCATTACCAACATTACGCTTCAGGATTAAAATTAAATATTGTTCTCTATATCATAATCAGATAACATTAGTAGTTCTGCGAAGTGTTCAAAATCGTCGCAGAGGAAAAATTTCCCGCAACGTTTCAGCTAGCATCTTGTTGTGTGACATGTGATACAATGTTTCTGCGGTAAAACATCTCAACAATCATTGGTTAAATACACTGCATATTTTTTTTTTCTTATTTTATAAGCCTTGAGAAATATTGTTGGTAAAATTAAAAAACATGTCTTTTCACTTTATTTTGATACCCTTTTTTAAAGTGGTACTTTTGCTTAGAGTTCTATACAAAGCAGCAATTGTGTGTGTGCTAATGTATTTATTTTTAAGTGATTTTTAAATACTGACTGTTCTATGAGGCTACTGTATATGCTTTTTAGCTTAAAAATTAAGAATAACTGATGTTGCTTATGATTTTTTTTAAAAAAATAAATTTGTTGCGGTTTCCAGTTTCTATGAAGCATGCAAACCGTATACAAAGTTCAACACACCCTGCCACAAGGGAAAAAAAGAATCACAGACATCCTCCTGCTCAACCGGCAGCTGTCTCAAGTAGACTCCAATATATTCAAGAAGGTGAGCAGAAGAGGCAGGAAGGAAGTACAAGAGAAGAAAAAGTCTTAAGCTCTCATGGTTCTTCACTTCAAGTGTAAGCATATACTAACCCCCTTTGCCATGGAGAAAAATAAACTTCAATCCTTAAGGTGAAGTCCTTTCATTAGTTTAAACATCTTATATGATATCTAGATGGCGTTGGCTATTGCGAAATTTTTGGCACAAATATTTTTCTAAAGATTCCCAAGATGGGCAATAAATTTCTCTCGCGGGTACTCCTTTCAATAAAATTCTCCCTTTTCAGCGGAAGGGGCACGCGGGGGACTGAGGGAGGGTGACAATCGTAAAACTGGTAATAGAAGCGTTAGCTCTTCTTTTCTTTTTTCGGAAGGGGGAGGGGGTTAAAACAGCAGGGAATCTGACCCTGTAAGAGTTCTCATTTCTGGACATAACCTCATACCATTTAATGAACTCATACCATTTAATGCAGCAAAGGGCTAAGGTAAAACTGAACCAATGTAACCCCCTTTTTTTCATGACATTAGTTTAAGCTTCCCTGTGGGAAGCAGGTACTCCGGCAAGCGTTCAGCTTATCTGGACATAGGTCAGTCTTCAAAACTTTTTCGACTTCTGGAACTCTTAGAACTGTAAGATGTTTTGGGGAGATTCCATTTCACACTTGGAAGAATATATCTTAAAATAATATTTAAAGTGGATCAACATGTTTTGATATATGTAAAGACAATTTTAAAAAAGTATTTTATTTTTTTACTAAAAATTTTTATGATGTAACTTTAATGTTATTTATTCACTGATAATATTAATTTGTGATCCAAATGTCACCTACGCATGCATTATATTTAGTAACTGAAATATGTGTTCAAAATTTTTACACAAACTGTCGGCCTTTTGAAATTATGTGCAGTAGCATTTGTATTACTCGTTTAATTTGTTTTTATATTTTTGTTTTCGTAGCCACTCGCGTTGAGAAATTTTTTCACTTACTAAGTACATATGTTGTGAATGGCATTAAAATGTTCATAGTTAT
>BMAO01016544.1:0-34985 GCA_019973975.1 Trichonephila clavata
TGGTATGCTTCCGTTTCAGTGCGTATTGCTTTAAAACAGGCATTCCTAGATTGAATAATTATATTATGAAGTTTTATAAACATGATTTAAAGAATTTATAAAATTAAAAGAAAGAATTGAGATATTTCTGTTTATGTATTAATTAATACGTGTGTATTATATTTAAAGTCCTAGCCTAACTCAAGTATGGAAATAGATGTAGTGAAATCAAATAGATCTCGAACAAATATCAACATTCTTGCTTGAATTCAAAGCATGTCCATAGCAATCCTGTCATCTGTTATAAGAGGAAGAAATATGTATATCGCCTTTTCATATCTAATTCGCTTGTTATAACTCGTGTGACTTCATGGTGATGATATTTTAGTAAAGTATCGTATCATAATTCAGCATTTATATAACATATTGGTGACTCTTTGTGATAAAATTAGATTAACGTATCACTAATTCAACCTTTATAACGCCATTGATGACTCTCCCGTGATAGTATTTTATTAGGTATCGTATCACTAATTCAACGTCATAACACCATTGATACAAGCTCTCCGTGATAGTATTTAAGTAGAGTATATTATCTATGATTCAATTTGTTATAACACCATTTGATGATAGCTGTGATAGTATTTTAGTAGTAGTATCACTAATTGAGCTTGTATATAACATAGTTCAGTGTCTTCATGATAGTATATTGGTAGGTAACCATCTTCAATTAAACTTGACATATAACACCATTGATGACTCTGGTAGCATTTCCGTAGAGTATCGTATCATAGTCAACTTTTTATAACACTAATGGTATGACTCTTTTGATGGTATATTAGTAGTATCGTATCACTAATTCGACTTGTGGCCTTCGTGAATTGGGCGTAGGCTCACTTTGTATAATCACTAATTTATTGAAAATCATACTAAATTAGAAATTTAAACACATAGAAAGAATCTCAATAAAATTATATAAATATATATATACTTTATAAATGTGGGACATGTCTAGGGAAGGTTCGATTTATTTAAAATAACGAGAGTTAAAAATAACCTAATTTAATGAAACACAACTAAAACATTGCTATCTACAAGGGTTTAAATATTCAGAGATAGCACCGCCTGTTCGAAGCACACGTACTCTTTCTCAAACAACAGGATGAATGATTTCTCAAGCCTGCCTTCGTTCAAAGCGTGCCACTCTGCAATAAAAATCAAAGTAAAGAAAACTTGCATTCCTTTCTACATAAATGATAGCTTTAAATACCAAACCAAAAAGATGAGCTTAAAATGTAGAGTCTATATGGATTGAAATGCTGTTCATTTAATGAAATTATATTAATGAGCAAAGTGTTTTGTAGAAGTATGGTATATTATTTTTGAAAGTCTGAAATACCATGAATCAAACTTCAAAACAAAAGAGCATTGCGTACACATTTCAGGTTCCTTCGTAAAATAAGAGAGTACGCATTATGCGACAAATGCTGCAAAAATTAGAAAATTTGGCTTGAAGTATGGTTACTTTTTGTTATAAAGGAAGTTTTACGTACTAGGACTTCGTAGTCTCTAACACGAGTGTACATATATGCTTTATTGTAGCCGTTTTCATATCTTTAGTCGATCAGCAAAAGATTAATAGATTTTATAAAACTCGAGATATTTTTATAAAATTCAAATTTTATTTAAAAGCTTTGGTAGTATGTATTTAATTCTCGTATAATTGTATTTATATCAGATATGTAGATATACTTATTGAATAGTACATTATTTATGTTTATTAACTCATTAAAATTGTTTATATCCAAATGTAAACAAAATTTAATTATTTCATGAGCAACAATCAAAATCACCTATTGATTACTGTCATCCTGGCAGGAAATATCCACTATACTTAAATCTGAGTAGAATATTTACTTTATATCTTTCTCACACTGACGTAATACAAGGATAACTGTGGCCATTCAAGCATTTGTCTAAGATAACTACCGTTTATCATTTGCTACATACTAGGCCATGGAAGTTTTAGATGGATCTTCAACGTTTTCGTGTCAGACATATTGCATGAGCGATTTATGCCATGATAAATTCACTTCTATTTACTGTCTGTAAAAGAAAAAGACTGTTATAGAAGAAAAGGATTCTTTTAAATTTAAAATATGCTCCAGAATGAATATATATATATATTGTGCGTGTGTATTGTCTTTACTTTCAAACACAGGTTTTCCTTTCTTGTTGTTTGAAGCTCAGTTCTTTAATTTGCGTTTTAAAGATTGTCAGTAATTAAACTTGAGAGGTGAAAGCAGTCTGTAACAAAACTATACAGTGGAATTGCGGGAAAATTGGGCAGTAGCAGAATGAAATGATGGGAATTTATCGAGAAAAACAATGACCTTCTTAAACCGCCACTAAGTGGCACATCATAACTTTATTGGACGTAAATAATCTACAAAAGTTTAATAAACATGCTCTATATGATGTCTACCATATCTGCTGTACCATCTGGAAGCGTAAAATCGCAAAATTCGACTATTTAGCAGCATGAATCAGAATGTACACAGTTGGCGCTCTATGCTTTTAAGGTATAGAGATATGTTAGGATCATGGTAGACCATGGCAAATCCCCACAGATACTTGTAGAGTTCAAGTCGATGGATCTAGGAAACCCAACTGTTAAAATTCCGGCTGATGAATTTGTCGTCACCGAAATGGTAGTGGAAGTATTTTTCACACAACAGGCGATGTGAAGGCACCATCCTGCATACTGTGGTTGTATCATCCCTAGCCTGAAGAACCGGAATAATGGATTGCTCCTAATAATGAAGTGTGCCGTTGATCTGATAGTGGTGCATGCTTGCAGACGTTGCTTCAAATCTCCTAACCATTTTCTATGTCCTTGATTGCTGAAAGGACCTTTTCGTAACCGCTGCAAAGACCGAAATCATCTTTGTCAGCAGGGTCTCCATTACGATAAAACAATTTCACCATTAAAGGGTCAGGAGAGTCAACGCCATGTTCCTTGATTTGGAAACGAGTATGACTGCTGTTCACTTTGTATCTTTATATCCCGCCGGAGTTGCTGCACGCGCAGTTACTTTGATTAAGACATTGCATATGCCAATGACACATTGCCAACATCTAAAGGTAGTTTTCAGGATGATTGTTTTCCTTCGATAAAATCCCAATCATTTAATTCTACCATTATCAATTTTCATGCAATTCCGCTGTATAGTTTTATGAAAACAGACTATTTATACAAATATCGTTCAATTATGGACGCAGTACAAAACATATAGTTTCTATCAAAATTTTAAGGATATAAATTTTGAACAAGTCTTACTTCGAAATAAACTCTGCTAAGCAATTTTTAAAAATGTTCCTTTTAATAAATGTTAATCACTTGGCATGAACACTAAATTTTGTTTATGGATATGTTTCATCCTCACCATGTACCTTTATGTAAATATTTAAAACGCAACTATATTCAAATTCTCTTAGTAGAAATCTTTAGTATATACAAATACACTTTTCCAAATAAATCAAATTATTAGACATTTCCTGTTTAAAAGTACCGTAATTATTTTCATTCTTGTTCAACATGCTTTCTGAATAATAAAAATACGATATATATAAGTTATACACAATTCTTTCTTTATACAGTAAATACGTTCCTTGAAACAGTGTAAAAAGAAAATAGTGTAGAAATACATGCAACATATAGTAAATTTAGGTTATGTTCACAGTTTGGAAAAATCATGTAAAATGAAAATCTCTAAATATTTTCCCAGAAAACCGTTTAAAATAATAAAATTCATGTTAGATATTTTAAAACGAAGATACATACAAAATAAATTAAAATTAGTGTATAGTGAAAATTCAGTCTACGTCTATAAGTCTGTGTACGTCTATAAGTCTTCAACATTTAAAACTTCAAATTGAAATTAGGAATAAAACTATACTGTAACTTATACAACTATTAATCGATACTCAATAGCAAGCGTGCTCGTACTAAGAACCGGAAGTTTTATCGTCAGGTATATTGTCCCAGGAATATCGATTTTCATTCAGTTGAAGAGATTTCGTTCATTTTTAATGCCCTCAATTAAGTTTTTTTTTTTGGATTAGCTGTTATTTTTTGTTTTCTGTAGTTGCTTGTATAATAGTTGATATCCTACTATACGAAACTTGTGATTACGTTCAAATTTTAACATACCATCAGGAGTATAGTGAAAATATTCTATGCTTGTATCAAATCCCAAGCCCTCATAAGACAAATAAGCTGTAATAGCTGAGCTACCTTCAGTACCATCATGGCAATTCTTTATCATCATAAACTCTCCTTATAAATTAAATCTTCCTCCAACCCAGAAACTAAATCTCGAAACACCATATTCTTTAGAGATTCGTGCTAGCACAAAATAAACTAAGTGTAAAGAAAATTCGTTTAAATTCGTGGCAACAAATATTTCAAAATCATGAAGCGACCGTGTACGAGTAAAAAGAGTTGGGTATATATATGTATATACATACATATAATCAAACTTCTCTACTAGAGAAATGAATAACAATGATCAAAACTGAAAAATTTAAATTGCAAGATAGCCAGATAATAGATTATGAAAATTAAAAATAATAGAGTTAAATATTAAAATATGGATACTGCAATTATAAACATTGATGATTTAGGACAACATATACAATAATTTATATAAATGTGTAGGGTTGAACATGATTTGTAGCTTCCCCAGCAACTGTTAATACTGAGCAAAACCTATTGAAAATAATTAATAGAGATATCTAAATCTATTACAATAAAGAAATTAGCTTACTTAGAATTGCATTCAAATGCAGAACCACGCTAAATCAAGGTACAAAATAAGTTATTGCCATTCTAAACCCACATGCAAATTCAAAGCATGGGAATGGCTGAATAGTTGCACTTAGCAAAAGTATGAAAATAATAGAAATAAAAAAGTAAAAAGTGTATACATATTACTTTATGGACAGTAAAATTATATATGTACTTAAAAAAAGAAGAAAAACTAAAGAATAAATAATTTTATCTAATATTAGAATACGGAGGTAACTATATCTATCTAGGAATAATTATAAATTTATATAATTTCCATAGTTTAATTATAATATAAACTGGAATTTCAATCCTTACTATTAAGAATTTCTTTATTCAAAACACTGTTGATAAAATTAATTGGGTATTTTTGAATTAAGCAATATTTAGTAAAATGTTTATAGATTTCTTATTTTTTCTTATTATTTTGAAAATAGAAATTTATTGCGTTGCATTTAATTAATAATAATATATTTCTGAATATAGATTAAATAACGAAATGAAAATATATTTTCGATATTTAAATAACGAAAAATTTTAAATTCAGAATTATCAATGAAACTATATTATATATACATGTAAGGATAATTAAATTAGATCTAAAATTAAATCCCCTATACCATTTTAACTTTTAGTATTAAAGTATTAAATTGATTACCCACTTCTAAATGAAGAACAGAGGGCACTAAGCAGAAAATATATTTATTTAGAATATATATTTATATATTCTAAATAAATATATATATATATTATATATAGAATATATATTTATTTTTATGATTAGTTTCAAGAAGAGAAATAAAAAGTGAGAAAGAAGATTAGTTTTCATGAAAATATGCAGGACAAACTATAAATATTATGAGTTATTTGTCTATAAATTATTCTTGTGGTTTTGTTCAATTTTCGTTGACCTGAAATATGAAGAACACTGCCAGGTAGATGTTGTTTTTAAAGATCTGTTTTACTCGAAAATATATCCATTATATTGGGTAATATGTACGTGTGTTATTTATTGCACAACATACACATTTCCGTACTGGATACACCTATAGCTAGATTCTCCATACGGTGCGGCCGTGTGCTAAATTATTAGATACCATGCCCAAAATCCTAGTTTAGAGCACATATGGAAGAACAGACTACATTTGACGACCTCTCTATAAACAAATGGACAGAAAATAGACATTTTCCTCATTTCTTATTTATAGAAGAAAATTTTCAGAACCATGCATAACTTTCTTACATTTACGGAAATGTATCATCAAAAAATTAATCATGTGTGGTTGGCATCATCCAGGAATGTTTTCTGCTTATGAATATACTGGATAAAAGCCCAATTGGATTTCCGTTGCATAAATTTTTTATATGCAAGTCTTGGCCAACTTTTCAGGCACCTTATCAGAAGCACGCAACTCGATATTCGTAGTTTTCTGAAAAGAAAGAAATAATATTCAAAACAGAGAGATACTTTTGATATATTGGTTTCAGAATAGCTTTTATTCAAATTGTATATTTTACCTATTTTCTCCAAGAAGACGCTTCTTTGATTTTTCCTTGCGATCAATATGTATATATCAATGAAATAACATACTTAGAATAGTTCTGATTCTCCAATTTTTAAATACTATATAGAAATGCAATCATTATTAAAATAAAAATACCAATTCTTGATGGATATATATTTTGGAAGTTTTTGTGAGTGTGAAACAAAGACTTTCAATTTCACATTTCATAAAATAAAAACACACACGAAAGTAAATTACAAAGCAATCAAACAAAATAATCATTTAAAATAGTTATTGCCTTTTCCTTTAACGTTATCTTTACTTTTACAGAGTGGGGCGTGGAAACTTTCTCT
Organism: Trichonephila clavata; assembly: GCA_019973975.1. Taxonomy (NCBI): domain Eukaryota; kingdom Metazoa; phylum Arthropoda; class Arachnida; order Araneae; family Nephilidae; genus Trichonephila; species Trichonephila clavata. The sequence goes on from BMAO01016544.1 coordinate 6,687, forward strand.
TTTGAATATGTTCTAGTGATGTTCGTAGAGAGGGTAGAAGTGTGGTTAGGGGTTCGATAGAAGGTAGGATACTCGATCACTCAGTCTCGAAATGTTGTGGTCGAGGCAGCAGGGCGTCTTGCCTGGGGTTATTTCTGTAACAGTCGGTCGGTGATGTGCAGGTGCAACATGCTCATCATGTTCAATATTCCACCACGAGGTGTTTCCCTATCTAAAATATGTATAATGTAGAATGATGCCTTCAGAGCTATGGATAATGTTTCCAAAGAAAGGGAAGGACCTCCGAAGACCGTTAGAACACCTGAAAATGTGGACCGAGTTCGTGTGTCAATTCAGACCAGGATGTGATAATGGTCCAACAGTTTTCATACCCACTCTCTAAGAAAGGGATCTCTACAACGCATTGTTATAAGATTGGACCCTAGCCTACATCCCTGGGTTTCTATGGGTATTTTAAGAGCAGTCTTCCCAGAACGACTGATTTCTCTGCGTAAACTGGCATGCATGCTCACCTGATTTATTCCTTCCTGATTACATCCTGGAGCTCATTTCAAGTCCCTGGTTTGCAAAGATCGCTCCAAAATCCTGCTAAATCTAAGGAACCACATCCGAGTCTAAATGGACAATAGCCCCAGTCGATAAGCTTGAAAAGGTGACCCAAAGTTTTTGAAATTGACAGTATTATTTTATTGATAATGGAGACGCAACCTTTGTAGAAATTGTTTAAATTGTGTAAATTCTAATTTCCAATGTTGTGTGGTGGGCGGAAAATAATAATAAAGTCGAATGAAACATGTAGTGTGTATTATTGTGCATTTTCAAAAAAAGAAGTTACCATGCCCCACCTTGTACAAGTCCAAGTGTTAATCAATGCTAAACATACCTGGCACTTAAGGAAAATTTAATTTTGAAGTGTAGCCTTACTTATGGATTTATAATCTATAGTTGTCAATCGCATAAAATTATTTTACGAACACTATAAAAAATAAAATAACATAACTAGATTTAATTATATAAATTATGAATCAAATCATATTACATTTGATAAAATTTTAGCTAGATCTGATTCCTCTAAAGCTCGATGAATGTCAAAATGGGAACAATTAAAGTAATAGAAATTTACCTGTTCTGCTTACTTAAGAACTATTTTTTTACTCGTAAAAGTCAAATAATTGTACATGTAATTAATTTTTATAATTAATCAATTAAGATCATCTGTAAAACCATCATTTTAAATTTCAACACTCGTACATTTATTTTTCCATTGTATGTTTAAAATATATTTTTCCACATTCAGTTTGTTCCTGTTGTCCTGAAACTGTCGGCTCCCGTGGCTTAGAAGTGAGTGACTCGCTATTAAGCGAAGGTGCAGTTCAACCCGTCAGAGTCTGATTTTCTGGAATGCGCAAATAGTGCTACATGAGTTAGCTCTCATTTGAGGACTTGCCGTGTCTTCAAAGGCTAAATTGATACAAAGTGCAGCCCGTAGTTGTAAAACTATTTAGAAGGTGTTCGTTCCTAGGCATTTTAATTTCTAATTGATTTGGACTTACTTCCATTAATTTATCCAGCTCACAGAATTAATTTTCTCATTTTCATTTCAAAGATCTAATTGTAAATTAATTTTTTTCAGTCGACAAAAATAACCCAAGCACAGCTTGGTGAGGTCAAATGCTACCAATCATCAAAATAAATTGTTTGCCAACAGCATCGGCATATGAGCAGACATGCCTGTCAAGGATCTCTTTCGAAATCTATCACCCCGATCAAAGATCCTCCATGAGCCAAATGCAGGTCAGTGTGGTCACTGAGAGAGATTCCTGTCCAAACAATAATTCCACCACCACTGCAATTGCTTCTATCAACAATGTTGCATTGCTTGTATCTGATGCGTTGTACCGTCGGCGAATTGTCTACAACTTCGTACACGTTTTTCCATCCAAGACAATTGGAAGCGAGATTCATCAGAGCAAGCAATGTGTTTTCAGTCATCAACTGTCCAATGGGTGAAAGCGATGTGGCAGCCTCGCCTGGCCTTCCGGTGTTGGAAGGCCAGGCGAGGACAATCTATATCCATTCACGAGTTGTGTGTGGTAATTGGCTTCGAAAGCTCATATCTCAATGGTGATCCATTGAATAGCTTTTAGATGTCATGGGGGATCGAGGAAGTATTGCACGTCTGTCACGTTTAATGGTTCTCGTCATTTGGTCCTGTTCATCAAAGGTCTTTCAACCACCGGATCAATGTCTGAGATTGGATGTTTTACCGAATATTTGATTATCACCTTATACTCATGAAAGGGTCGCAAGCGTAAATACAAATTTCCTGGCTAATTCGGGTATACTTTGCCCCATCAATCGTGCACGGAAGAAGAGGGCATGTTGTCAAATCATCATAACATACCATTGTAACAGTAGGAACTGATTTAACAGCTGCACTAAACATGCATTCCCTTTAAGGTATTGACAACTGCATCTCATTACACTCATAGGTTTCATAGCTCCTTTATTTGCATTTGCATGCCTCCACCAGTTGTTCTGGTTCTCCAGTATATTTCAAAGTTTGTTACTCTTTCGGTTTCTCTTTTTTAGAAAATTATATTTCTATAGACTACAATTTTCTATTTTCGTTTAATTATTTTCTCTCCAGTTCTTCTTTCACTTTTGATTAAACGTTTCATTTTTTTATGCATTTTGATAAAAATACTTTTTGTTTAAAAATGTATTGATACTAAATAAAAGTTTGAAAAAAATATTGATAACAAATAAAAAGAAAAAAAGTGGATATTTATTATTAGTTTTTAAGCTTTCTTTTGCAATTGTTATAGAATTATTACTCAAAAAACTATTGCATCTTTAAAAACAAGCTTGAAATAACATTTTGGTGAATAATAGAATAGTCTTAAGGGAATAGTCTTAATATAATAGTCAGCATGATTCCAAGGCAAGTGAATCATGTTGATAATTTCATTGCTGTATAGTAGTTATATTTTATCAAAAAGAAGAGTAAAAATGAGCATAATTGGGAACATATTACCTAAAATATCAATTTATTATTAGACTAGACGGGTTCTGTAGTAAAAAAATATTTTTTTATGTTATAAAATGTGTGTGTGTGTTCAAGATTCCCACAATATTTTAGTTTAGGCCTTATGAAAAACGACTCAGGCGAGGAAAAGTAATATAGTAAAGTCAATATCAAAAAGTTATTTTGTTTGGAGAAAATATTTTCAAAAAGAGAAAATAAATGAAATGAAACCCCAGCAGATGTTGTATTGGGTTAGAAGACAAGTGGAAGATATTATTATTTTTAGAGCATTCTTTTCCACCATTGCTAATATATTTCTCCCCCCCCCCCCGATTTTGAAGGTCATGATAGTACAGAAGTCATTGTCACAAATTCGCCTTCCGCTTTTATTTGCCCAAATTAAATTATACATCTTTTGCTCAGAAAGTACTTATTTCACACATATCAATTTTGTACATGAAAGTACGAGTAAACTATTAATACACATATCAATTTTGTGCATGAAATTACGAGTAAACTATTAATACACATATCAATTTTGTACATGAAAGTACGAGTAAACTATTAACACACATATCAATTTTGTGCATGAAATTACGAGTAAACTATTAATACACATATCAATTTTGTATATGTGAAAGTACGAGTAAACTATTAATACACATATCAATTTTGTGCATGAAATTACGAGTAAACTTTTAATACACATATCAATTTGTACATGAAAGTACGAGTAAACTATTAACACACATATCAATTTTGTGCATGAAATTACGAGTAAACTATTAATACACATATCAATTTTGTACATGAAAGTACGAGTAAACTATTAAAACACATATCAATTTTGTACATGAAATTACGAGTAAACTATTAAAACACATATCAATTTTGTACATGAAAGTACGAGTAAACTATTAATACACATATCAATTTTGTGCATGAAATTACGAGTAAACTTTTAATACACATATCAATTTTGTACATGAAAGTACGAGTAAACTATTAATACACATATCAATTTTGTGCATGAAATTACGAGTAAACTTTTAATACACATATCAATTTTGTACATGAAAGTACGAGTAAACTATTAAAACACATATCAATTTTGTGCATGAAAGTACGAGTAAACTATTAAAACACATATCAATTTTGTACATGAAAGTACGAGTAAACTATTAACACACATATCAATTTTGTACATGAAATTACGAGTAAACTATTAATACACATATCAATTTTGTGCATGAAATTACGAGTAAACTTTTAATACACATATCAATTTTGTACATGAAAGTACGAGTCACTAAAACTAAACCTACTGGCATTCCACAATGAGTGGTACACTTGCATTTTACAAAGGGAGGGCACGATTAAGACAATTCATTTAGGACGAGACTTTGCGCAATCGTATATATAATAAAAATCGTACACTTCGTATCAATATAATAAAAACAATATATATCTTATATTATATATTTTTATTTAATTACTTCATAAATTATATAATTATAAAATAATTTACAATTGCATATTAATAATTTTTTTAAATATTTAATTACTTTATAATTTATATAATTGTAAAATAATTAAATTAATAATATATAATATAAGATATATATTAATTATAAAATAATTTTTATAAGTAATTATTATAATATATTTTATGTATTTTTATAATATTTTATATAATGTTTTATTTATTATATATTGTATTTCATATTTTAAAACTATTTGTAACATATTTTTATAACATATAAATTAGAATTTATTAAAATATATTTTTATAAATATTATTCATTAATAATTATAATCATAAGATATAAATTGTTATATAATTACAGTAATTATTTCACTTTTTAAAATACAAAATAATTATCTAAAATATATTTTAATAAATAATAAACATTTTTTTTAAATAAATTTATTTAAAGGTAAAAAAAAATTAAATGCATTTAAAACAAAAAAAGTACCGATCGCACGAATTCGAACTGAAGTCATTTGCGTGGTAGACGGGTACTTAACCTACCGTGCTGCTACATCGTTGGTAGAAATTAAAACTTAATTGTATAAAATCTAAGCATGAATTTCGAAGGTTATTTTCTCCGAATTGACTGGCCATTCGGCGGAATAATATTGAGGATTGAACACCCTACGATTGCACAAAGTCTCGTCTCCAAATGAATTTCCTTACTCGTGCCCTCCCCTTGTTAGTATAGAATAAAATTATAGACAACTGGATAGTAAACAAAAAATTTCCTTCTATTTACAAAAGTTTATGTTTACATTTATATGTTTACTATTCATTTCTTACAAATTACAGGACTCTGTAGCGACACTTTTGCCACAGCATCATATAAACTCTTTACATTTTGTGCTAATTTTTTGTCAGTCTTATTGTCTTTACAATTCTTTCCTTCCAAATGAATTTATATAGTTGTATTTGTTCATCTTTTTAATGAGCATTCTTTATTTAGCTCTCTGTCCTTCTGATATCCGGACCCAAGTTCTTCTGCCAATTGAAATAAAGAGCCTTGTTTCAAAAAATTTTTACCTCTTATTTCTTTATATAATATCCAAGCATTTAAACCGGGCAAATCTAATATGAGGAATAATACTTGCAAAAGCTATCTTTGAGATTTAGATTTTGCACTAATTTTTTTTGGTCCCATTTGATCAGTTTATCCCTTTTTGTGCTACTATAAACTCTGACACTTGCATATGGGCATCACTTTTTTAGTTTCCATGTATAAATGCTTTGAATTGAGTATAAATACTTTTTAAATGGAATTAGCTTTGTAAATTGTCATATGATCCTTTGCCTATATCGTCAATTTCGGTAGCTTACATTTATTTATTATTTCATTTATGTTATGGTCAGCTCAGTAAATATAACACAGAAAGGGGCTGAAAGTACAATTAAAAGACTCTCTTTATTGATCAAGAATATGTATACTATTGAGTTATTATTTTTATTTTAAAAAATAATTTTCTGTGGATATTCACAATGACACGAATAACAACTTTCCAACGAAAAAAAATCAATTTGTATTTTTAAAAAAGCTAAATATTACATTACGTTACCACTCAGTCGAAGCAAAGATAAAGAGAGAAAACATATAGCCATGGTGGCTCTTATTTACCCTATGCAAATGGAATTTCAGACGGAACATACATTTATTTATTTATCATTTTATATTTATAGTATACTTATTTATTATTTGTTATTTATTATATTGTATTCAACTATTATTATCATCTTCTCAATGGTTTCATAAAATTGTTTCAGAAAGGAATTTTCTTGAAAATATTACTGTAAATAACAGGAATTGTTCCAACGCCTCAAATGACCACTTTGGGTAGTCTAGACAGGTTCTGAAATTTTTTTCAAAAATCAAACAATAAAGAAAATCGTGAATATTGAAAAATTTTTATATGTTTATTATAGATATCAATGCATTATATGGCGATACAGTTACCTGGTGCACAAAAAATTCTAAGCAAAATTTCAAATAGGTTCTTTGACGGCGTATGGTAGATTTAGTGCTAACGCAGTGTTGTCCTTTTGTTAAATATTTAAATAATTACGAATTTTTTAATTCATTTTCGACTTTTTTAGTAAAATTTAGTGTAAAATAGCCCTGTCTAAAATGTTTGATTAATATTTCTTTTTTACTTCATTAAAAAATAATGCTCTCTGAAAATTTGAGATTTTGGCATCTACTGGGTTTTGTAAAGAAAAATAGATACATAAATTGAAGAGTATTTGAAAAAAAAAACAAGAATGAAAGTTGAAGTTTGTTGTTTTTGTGCATTTTGTGCTTTTAATATTTTCCACACGCATACGAAATGCTGTGTGCCTTTACCTTCTGCAAATTCAAAGCACACTTTTAATATTTTTTTTTAAAAATTATTAAAAGTCTATTTTTTTTTCTTAAATTGCTTACGTTCAGCTATATAAGCTCTAAATGCACTAATATTTTGACTTTTGACACTCAGTTATAACTTAGTTAAGTGTCATGTGGTTATAAATTCATTCATTTAGAAACACGACGCATATTGAATTGTGTATTAGCAATGCCTACTCTTGGTTTGAAAGCATTTAATTGTACAGATGTAGATTTTGGACTGATTGATCACTTGGAATTCTAAACAGATTTATTGGAGTTCTGGCACCTTAAGTGCAAAATGTTTTTACAAAATAGAAGGAACTACACCTCCAAATAGGTTTAATTTCCGCAATTATTATTTATAATACGTGTATACATATTCTATTACCAAAGTATTTTTCGTTATCATCAGATTCTTCCTTTGGAAATTTACACTATGAACTTACACCTTCAGAGCACATTCCTTGCTGAGGAAGACAAGAGATAAAAAAAAAGTTCAAACAGTAATTTTCCAATTATGCAAATCATTGATATATTTTTAAATAACAAAACCATGAAATTGTTATATTTTTCAAATTTTTATCATGAGACAATTAGTTAAGTCAACAGAAGCTTTTTTTATTATTCATTTCCTTTAACTATTTTCCTTAGCTTCTATTCATACAATCTAATAATCGATTACTCATACGCTTTCGGAAAAGCCCAAAGCGCTCTTAAGGTATCCGACTGGTTAAGACAATTTTTTTTTTAAAGTGATATGGTGATTTTTTTTATTTTTAGATTTGCTTAGGGCTATTTAAGAAAAATGTTCTAAAATTAAGAAGAGAAAAAGAAATTATTATAACTAAAATAGGAAAAAAAAGGTAAAAATTGACAAAAAATAGCATAAACGCAATCCATTCTATACCAAAGGTTTATGAACAAATTTTTAATTTTTTCAATCTAATGTGTTTCTACATTATTCATTTTTGAAATAATCTTCAGGATAAGATATATTTTCTTTTATAAAAAAACTAGAAACCTTTATCTCAGTTATTATATGAAGTTGCATAAATAAACAATGATTAAATTCACATAAGGAACAGTAAATTTTGTAATAAAACAACGATTGATAAATCTGAAGGTTAAAACAATTCTACTATTATACAGAACTTACAGAAAAAATTCCACAGTTAATTATGTTCAAAATTTTTTTAGCAATCTCTGACCTCTCTCGTTTGATTATTTTCAAAACATCACATTTCGAGTAAAACGCGTTTTAAAGTATGACGTCTTGCTTGAAATAGGGGCATCTGCTTTTACTAAAACACTTGTAGTTTTTATTCTAGTGAACGGAAAATGATAAACTTGGTATTTTTATAAAGCTAGTAAAATGGCCTATAAAATAAAATCATAAAAATTGTCAATTTTTGGTAAAATTTACAATTTTAGGGTAGTTGGATATCTTAATTTTCGACACCGTTACCTAAAGCATATTCAAAATCGAACACAGTTGTTCTCATGAAGATTTGCGTCGAGTGACTTTACTTTTAAAAATGAATTTAAAAAATTATAATTTTATAATCCCCATATATATATAATATAGAATTTTAAACAAATATATTTTAATATTAAAAAGCGAAAAAAGAGAAAATCATTTTTTTTTACTTATTTTTTATGAAAATTTATGTAGCCGACTTCCGTAATCCTGGAAGGTCGCACGGAGCACACAGTCACCCCAGTCTCACGAGATATTTAATTTTGAAAAACTGTTATTTTGATACCAATGCCCTCTTTAAGTATTCTCCAATATGACAGTCTTCATGGGAAATAAACTGTCTTTGTCATAATTCTCCCTGTTTTTTGGGATTGGTAGTTTTTTTTTTTAAATCTTAAGTCCAAATATTTTCAAGAAATTGGCTACATGTTTCCCTTGTGAACGACATAGTGGTTTTAATTGCTGTGTTATACAACTATTTAAGTTCTATAAATGTAAATCAGCAGAACATAAAAAATAAATTTTGCATTTGCGTCCTCTATTGGTGGAGGTTGAAACTTCGGAAAAGGAAATTGATCAAACAAGGTAAGAATCTGATAAAATAATGGATAGTAATCATGATAGTCAAAGTAAATTTGAGAAAAGCGATAAACATGAAACACTTGAGTCGAAAGGAATATTTTGAAAATGCTGCCTAATGAACTACCCCCCCCCCCAAAAAAAAAGGTATGAAGCCACAAGTGTACCACAAGACCACACAACTTCCTGGCAAGAAGACACAAGCAAAAAAAGTTCAATATGCTATTTCGTGATAATCATGGGGAAAAAACTGCAATAACTTGAATAAAATATGACATTTTTGCCTGTAAACATCATTTCCTGCAATGTTAGTGAAAAGTGCCTGTGATTTTTCCCTTAATTAAAGTCACACACATTTGAAATATCCTTAAAGTAGGTAAATCCATAAAAGTAAGTAAGTATAATTTCTTTTAAATAAATTATTTACTGCAATTAAGACTTTTATTATGTACAAAAAGACTTACAAGGGGAGGGCACGACTAAGGAAATTCATTTGGGGACGAGATTTCGTGTAATAGTTGTATTCCATTAGGGTATTCAACCTTTCAATGTAACAGCGCCGAATGGGCAGTCATTTCGGAGAAAATAGCCTGTGAAATTCATACTTAGCTTTTATACAATTAAGCTTTGATTACCTCTAGAGGCGCAGTGGCATATGTGGTAGTGAACCTGAATACCGCGTAGACGACCAAGGTTCGAGTGACGTGATCGGTTTTATTTTATTTTTTCAATTCATTTAATTATGTTTATAATTAAATAAATTCCTTTACTAATATTTATTAAATGTTAAACTATATTTTATACAAAATTAGTTACACACACAAATAAATTTTAAAATATACAATATATTATAAATAAAATAATGTATATAATATTATAATAATATATAAAATATATCTTCTTATACTATAAAGAAAATTTCAAAATAATAAAAAAATACTGCACGTATACAATGCAAAGTAAAATATTAAATTACATATAAAAATTGAGATTAAAATTAAATACAATTAAATTTTGGCCGAATCGTCCTCCAGCAGGTCAAAGAAAGTTAAAATTGATGAATTAAAAAATTGCATGCTGTAATTATTAAACAACAGACACAGTCAGTCTGAATATTTAGCACATGGTGTACATGAAACAGAAAAAAATAACTGTTTTCTTTTAAATCATGTTATTTTATCAACATTTTTTATCTTTTAGAAGCTTTAACTTATTCTCCAAGTCTCAACCTATTCAGAAACATATATTGTTGGCAAAATTAATGTCATTCGTATTTTTAAACTTTATAAATACATTTAAGTAGAATTTTATATTAACATATAAAATTCAAAGAATATCAGTCGTTGATTTTTTTTTTAAAATTCCTACTCCTTCAGACTCACAAAAAAAAATATTTTTTTTTAATATTAAAATTATGAATATTAAACTTAGGCAGATATAAGTTTTATTTAAATTTCATTGTTGTGTGTGTGTGTTGAACAATATTTTTCATTCAGATATAACTTCAGTAAAAGATGATCATGATTATAATTGTGATTACCTCTATATCAAAGACACAACTTTGGGGAGAATTTTAAATAAAGCACAAAAAATACAATAGCAAGTTGAATTATTTTATGATTTTAGCGCGTTTTTCAAGTCGTGTAAAAAAGCGCTATTCAGACACAAACTTCGTCTTCTCTTCGTCTTCGTCTTCGTTCCATATTTTGTCGTACCTTTTTCTCAGCTAATAAGCAACCAATTGACCTCGGGGTTTCAGCATTTGGTCGCATTTGTGCCCTAGATCGGCCGAATAATACTTAAATTTAATAATTTAAATAAATTTTTTTTTCTAAGTATAGTACTACTTTCTGTTAGTAAAAAGTTCATTAGTTGCATTATTGTAAAATACAACATGCGAAAAACGCGCTAAAATTACTTGGCCATGCCAATGACTGATATCTTGTTTTATTATCATTCGAAATTGAAACGATGGTAATGAATATCGAAAAAATGTATTAAAAATAAAACTGTAAGATAACAAATTTAAGAAATAAAGTAAATACTAGATTTGTATGAATTGATGGAATTTTAATATGTGACTAATTTATTTAAATTTAATATGACTAAATATATCAAAGTAAAACATTATAGATTTCTTAATAAAGATAATTTCAAGATTTTTCGATGCTGTATTAAATAACAAATATCCTTATAAAATTTATGATTGTGGGTGATTTATTGACTTTAAAACCGATTTGAGTTAAAAAATACAGATAAACATCTTCTCGAAAAATAAGCTTTACGGTTCTTCCGCTTTTATGGTTCCTGTCTAGACATCCAGACAATAAATGCTACTATAAGAATACGTTATTGGCAGAAAAAATTGAAATAAAGTGGAAATTCTAACGAGGTCGCTTCCTTAATAAAATTATTGTTTTTCACTCGGTATATATATATCGACTAAATATCGTCGATATATATATATAGAATATTCTGAAATATTTTTAAAAAAATATTCTATATATATATATAGATATGTATAGTATAATAAAATAATAATTGAGAAAGTTGTGTATTACTTACAAGGTTACTATATATATATATATACGTGGTACACCTTTTTGAGAAATACTTCCAAATATTCTTTCTATTTAGTGCGATATAATTTTTATTAACTTAGGAAGCTTCAGAGTTCATATATACTGAACGCGTGCTTAAGATGGTCTAATAACCGAAAGTCAATTTCTTTTCATCGAAATAAATTACTAATTCACAAATATAAAATTGCAAGAACATTAAGTTCCCATTAACGATAAACTGAAAAATAACATAGATCAGAAGAAAAAGCAAATTTTTAATGATTTACATTCTTAAATTTGAAAATTATCTTGAAAAATCAGATTTATTACAATCCGAAATCGATCAGTTTGTTTATAGTAATAGTTGGTGAAATTTACATTATAAAAAAAAATTAAATTCCAAACTTTAGTTTTTCGTGTTAACAAATTTTATCTCTTTTCTCAGCCATGATTAAGAACGCATAATGAACCACGATTACAGTTACTGTTACAGTTATTGGTTTTGTGGGATATGGAGCAAAAAAGCTGTTGTGCCAGGAACCAAGGTAAAAAATGCAGCTCACTTCTGTTTACAGTAAATTTAAATTTGAGGTTTATATTAACTCATGGAAGGGAACGAAGTTTTGTTAAATTAAAGCTTTATACTAATTCAAATATTTAAATAAGACTGAAAACATCAGAAAAAAATTTCAAAAAATATAATTTGATTTGAAAGAGAAAGTATTTTTTTCAGATCAGAATGATGAAAGTATAATTCAGTTACGATAATTATTATTTTTCAAAATAAAATTAAGAGTAATAAAATGAAAATTGCGAAGAAAATTATATTTATTTCTCATAAAGTGGAAATAATTCAGAGATGTTTCATAGCAAAAACCAAGAACTTTCTTAATAGTTTTTAATTTTTTCTTGAATCACAATCTTTGCATCGAAGTTTTATATTTTGACATCACGAGATTAGTTCTTACTTTGCTGCTCATTCAAAGGTCTGTCCCATTCTTTTCATTATATATCTTCCAGCAAGTTTGTTGATCAGCTGAGTTTATTGCTTAGGCTGATTTGTATAAATTTGCTAATTAAGAAAATGAATGCATTTACAATTTTTATATATAATGGATTTCTGACATGAATATAAAAGCAGAGATTAGTTACGCTTTCGCTTATATTTATTCCGGGAGCAGGTGCACACTTGATATTAACGTTAGTGGTCGCGAGGGTGACGGAATCACCCCAATCTTTTTTATTAAATAAGTTTTATTGTACACAATAAAAATCGTAATTCCAGCGAATAATTTAATAATGTAAAGTATACTTAACTACTTTTAAGAATTTTTCATTGTTATTTTGATATAATTTGAGTACAAATATCAATCAAATTGAACTAAAATTTTTAAAATGTACGTGGCATATTAATAAAGGGCACAGATCCCAGACATTTTTCGTTGACATCAAAGGAATACTATTTTCAGACAAATATTCCATATTTTCAAGTTTTTGTAGTTTTATTGTCCTCTGATGATCAATGAATATCATGTAGCACTTTTTTTCTTCTCGCTTGTCTTTTTGATAGGGTGCGGTGTGTCGCAAAGATTTGATGTCCATTGCTTTTCTTAAATTTATTTTCGCTGTCATGATTAATATGAATTTTTATATCAGGTTCTTCCCTTGCATAATCAGTTTCAACTTCGTCCCACGCAGAGATTGTACAGTTGCCATTTTCTTTTACTTTTTTATTCTCCACATTTCCATTTATAAACCATAATGAGTCGTACAACATAGTAATAAAAACCGTTTAGTCATTTACAGGGAAAAAATGTAGCCTGTTCATAGAAAATATTTTGGAAATAAAGTGGTCCAGTGGGGAACTCAGTAAAACAAGTACATTGAGAGATTTAAAAAAAACGTTTGTCTCTCCAAAAAGAAGATGCTGCAAATACATTTCTGCTCTCATGGAGACTCTCTCTGTCATATAGGAGAATACTATCAAAGTCACTGGTAACAAACAAACAGTTTTCCCAGTATTAAGATTTCGTGAGCCTGGGATGACTCTGTTCCCCGTACGTCCGCTCTCGGGTTGAAATGTATTTAACAAGCATTATAACTGGCAGGGATCTAACAAGCATTGCTACAAATTCGAATGAAAAATAAATTTATAGTCTCACACGCTCATAGCAGAAAATTATTATCAATTTTCTCAGTAAGTAATAAAAGAATGTAACTTGCATCTAATCAAAAGGCCACAATGCATTATTGTCTTGGAACCACAGAACAAACGCTGTTTAAAGAAGCTAATACTCGTTATTATCTCTCGAAGCTTAAAGTTCTTACGTGTGCATTGTGTGTGAAATGAAATGTCACCTTTGGCGCAGTCCTCGTCATTTGAATGAGGTTAAATATCACGAGGTCTATTACCGATAGTCATGTTGTTTCTTCTAAGTGATTTGCCCATAAAACAACTAATCAATCATTTTAATAAAATTGAAAAATAAGAAAAATCTCTACAAGTTAATTCCTTTTGCGGGAAAAATACACATTAACAATATTTAAATTTAAAAAAAAACTTATTCTTTTTCATTAAAAATATATGTTCCTTTTTTCAGACCATAGTACAAAATCTGTGTGGTGAAGCTTTGCCAGTTCGCAATCCAAAATTTATGTCGCCAAGAATATATATATATATAGTAAGATTATGCACAGTATTAATGGGGAAAGGTTGGATGACCAAAATACATATTCAACCCAAAAATTTCATATAAATTATCTTATTTATAAGAGTTACCCTAAGTCAGCAAAGTTTATAATACTGCATCATCTATATACATATGTAAACTTAAATTGATATCTACTCATAATTGGAATATCCTTTATTATTAACATCTAATTCATAAATCCTAATACCCTATTTCCAAACGTGCCTCAATTTATCTTTCTTTAAAGCATTAAAAACATTACGCTGGAAAAATTATTACAAATTCTTTTGACTTTGAATTTTTGATAGATTTATTGGCGATTCCAAAAAATAGAAGATCATTAATTGTCTTCATGCGTATTACTAATCGGGATTTAATATTCCCTAAACAGTGGTGTTATTTCTATAAACACGTGACAGTATTTTTTATAATGAGTTTTTCATTGTTCTTTCATGTGTATAAAAATTTGATATTTGAATAATTCCCTCTCTTGCTTTTTGTATTCGTCAAAATGGAAATCACGCATGTATTTTTGTGTTGGATGGTTTCTTTATTGTGTTGTGTTTAAAGTGTTTACGTTTCAGCTCCTTTACATGTAAAATGTGCAATAAACCAGATTAATTAACCACAAAACTCCCTCATCAATACCATAAATATAGAACATCAAACATCTAAAGTATGATCGACTTTAAGGTAATATTAACAATGGCCACGATTATTTTATATACATATATATTTAACATCACACACATCTGTTATTATTCCTCAATATCAAACAAATTTAAATGAATAAAAACATTTCTAAGTTCAAATTTCTAGTAATTATTATATTCAATACTAATTAGAGCTCTTGTTTCATTAATCGAACTAATAATAAGAACGAGACAGCCGTATAGTTATTTTTTCCACATCTTGCTCGGTATTTTTAATGTCAACTTGTGGGTTCGAATCCTATATATATATATATATATAAACTCAGTTATCGTCCTCGTCATTTGACCTTGGTTCAGAATTTAAAATTCGTTGCTAATAGCCCCTTTCTAGCGCCAAAGTGGGATAGTATTGATCAATCAATCATAAGATGTTAATCGCTGATTCTTATTTTCATAATTGCCCAAAATAAAGGATTCGAATTTTTTATTTTATTTTATAAAAGCTCAATTTCTAATATAACAGATTATAGCGCTAATGTTTGTGTGTGTATGCGTAACTTATTAAAGCCTAAATTTGATATTTCTAAATCTTTCAGCAATCTCTATCCACTTTTCATTACTTAGAAGAAAGGTAATAGAAAATAAATTGGAGCCATTCGGACGTGTTAGTCTGGAGATAAACCTTATTTTTATTATCATTCTTTTTCGAACCTCGCCTTTAGAGGGTTCCGAAATGATCGTGGACGATTTTCGAGGCCAGACGAAATACACGAGGACGATTTATGTCTACATAAATTCTTCTCGGTTCCATAAAAGAAGCACATTTTGTTATTTTTAGCAAAATAAACAGTGTTTTATGTGCAGGTATCAGAAAATATTCTGAAAATAATTTGATTATATTTATTTTACCTCAGAAAATTTGGAGAAATTAGGTGCTAAATGTTGCTTTTTCTCAGAAAGGGTGTTAATTTTTTATTCCGCGATTTTGAGAATAATTTTTAAAGGTTTTATATATATATATATATATATTTAGATTAAATTGCTGGCATATATAAAATTAATGATTAATTACATTGTAACTCAAACAGCAATTTAGTGAAGGAATTCATTTTATAAAAACTCTTTTTAAAATTATCTCACATGTAAGAAATAGTGAAACCTTGATAATATTCATATTATATCTGCTATTATACTCCTATTAAAGAAAATATACACATAAATCGAATATTTATGTATTATATAAAACATTAATGTATTTATGATGTAAAAACCATTTGAAATTGTGAAATATTATCTAAAGTAATTTAAAATTTAAAGAGCAACATTCAATCTTTTTTTTTAAATATTTTATTTGAATCGTTATGGAATTAACTATGTCTTAAATTTTTTTTCTCAAAACGTTAAAAACTATGCGCATTAATTTCAAATTATGCAGATAAATTTCGTAGTAAAGAAATAGTTTTACAAATGATAGATGATGACTTTTATTTTTTATAGTTTAATTTTTAATACATAAAACAACAAATTACATAAATAGGTTATCATACTTTTTAATTATATTAAATGTAACCATTTTTTAATCATACAACATAGAGATATGTCATTTTATTACAGTAATTAATTAATAAATATTTTAATTATTCGTTTTTGTGGTCTCATCGTCATTGTAAATTGTCTATTGGTTTCATTTGACTATGAAATTTAGTTTAATACTTAAAAATTTGCATTCAGATATTATTCTGTATATGAATACATCTTTCCTGGTATAGCTGGATCACTTTGGTTGTTTGTGGTTTACGTGAATACCTTAACAGTGGGGCGGGAATTGGTCGAGATTGTACGTTTTATAATATTCCTCTTTTCACCGACTTATTGTCTTACATTTATATTGTCTAATGCCATTTTGCAACTTGAACACTTTTTTACACGGTTTGTCTTAGATTTTCTCCCCTCTCTTCTTTGTCAATCACAATCGCCAAATTTTTCCTCAAAATAGATCATTTTAAATTTCATGAAATAGGGTATCCAATTGCCCTGGATTTCACCGATATAGTTTAATTATTTATCTCGAGTATTGCATGCTATTTCACATGAGTAATTGTGTCATCCCTACGACTCAATGCCGTTAAGTAATAGCTTGTATCATAGAGAGAGGTAGATAATTCATCACTGATTCATTTTGATCTTGTAGCTGCATTTCTAAATAAAGTATTAAATTACATTGATATATCAGCCTTTTTTACATATTTGCCGATTTTCATCCCTTCTGTATATCTTTCCTGGTGCGTTGGTATATATATATATATATATATTTAAATATATCCAAAATACCTCACACTAATATAACCAAGTAAATATTCAAATCATATCAAATCTAGATTACAACATCATATTTCAAAATTTCAATGGCGAACAAAAATAATGAATATCAACGTTTTCAAGCGAAATTAAAACTGTACAAGATAAAAACCATAAAATATCCAAGTGCAACCTCGGACTTAGGACCGATAAGTGGGGTTAAACTAGTTTGATGGCGCCAACCTTCCCCCTATTGCAACTTGGTAAACTAATCTGGAAATATCCAAATTCACAAAAATTTAAAATTTAAAAATTTAAAAAAACTTTTCCTTTAAAAATTTAAAATTAAAAAATATTTTTCTTTTTAATACCTAAAAAAATTAAACTATTCGCCATTGCATTCTGAAAGAAATAACATAAAAATGTTAAAATGCAAAAACACCTTAGTGCATAATAAAACAACCATAAAAAAATCAAAGAATATGCACCGTTCCTTGAAATGGTTGTATAGAATGAAAAAACCTTAAAAGTTTGAAAATTCAAAACAAGAGTGCAGTACATTCAAAAATTAATTTCTTTTCAACATCAAAACAGATTAGATAAATAAAAAATAAAAACATAAAAAAATTAAAAAACTCACCCCAAATCATCCCACTAATAAATGAAATCGATGAACGGTATTCCAATTTCTCAACAATCCTTCACTTCTCCTACATCAATCACAACTCCTACATTATTCACCACTTCCACTAATGCCACGCCATAACCCAAAACATCAATATTCTTACTTTCGAGTTTAAATATGTAATATTAGATGAAAGCCAGACCGCACTCAAAAAGTCTTTTTGACTGGCCACAGAAATTTTGGGGTTGGTCACTAATAATTTTAAAGTATAGTCGTGTAAACGCTGGTATGTGTGCGTATCAAAATGTAACCTGTGTGTGGAATGAACAAATTCTTCAC
The DNA here is from genome assembly GCA_019973975.1 of Trichonephila clavata. Taxonomy (NCBI): domain Eukaryota; kingdom Metazoa; phylum Arthropoda; class Arachnida; order Araneae; family Nephilidae; genus Trichonephila; species Trichonephila clavata. The sequence goes on from BMAO01016544.1 coordinate 24,830, forward strand.
AGCTGGACCACTAACAAGCTGACTTTGTGGACATAATGTTGTGTGGTGGATCTGTGCATTTCGCAAAACCTATCGTGGAATCTGTCACAAGTTGCCAATTTTTATGAGTTTAAAAAGATTTTTAAGAAATGTTTTAGATCTATGTATGAATTCAAGAAGTTGATGGGATAATCACTCTGTATGCAATTAAATAAAAATTTCTGAATGTTCTTGAACTTATCAATATTATGTGTAGTTAAATTATTATTTCTCATCAAGAAATTTAAAATTATGTTTCTAAATATCGACACGTGTATGCAACTATTGAAATTTGGGATCTTTATAACATTAAAGTTAAATGCATCCCTTTTATCATAAATATTGCTATATAGTTTGTTGTCAATGATATGTAAATCTAAATCCAAGAATTCAACTTTGTTTGAGTTAAAATTTGTCTGTATCAATTTTAAATAATCCGGATAAAAATCAATGTTAGGTTTAAATTCCCTGTCTCGACCAATAACAAGTAAATCATCTATATATCTCAACAAAAGGCATGATGGATCAGTTCTTCGACCTGATTCATAATGGTGTAAATATAAGTTAGCAAGACTATTACTATATTTATATATAGTAATAGTCTTATATATATATATATATATATATAATATATACATATATATATACATACTGGTGTTCAAAAGTTAAGCATAATTGATAATTATGTGAATAAAGAAGGAACTGTAAATCAAAATGACCGGAGACGTGCTATGCGAGTGTAAAATGGTAATAAAATAAGGAAACAGATCAAAAGAATATTAATAATTAATTTTATTATCCAAAGTAGCAGTTTGAAAGAAAACTGAGCATAGCAAGGATTCACACTTTAAAGAAAAAATGAAATTTCACATTTTGTTGCTCCGTCTTTGAATTACATTTTCTACAAAACTGAGATAAAGTTTCAAAGTCAACAATTTTTCCAATATTGACAGATATTGCACTAACACAACCATTTAGCAAAGAAAAACCACGACGCTGCCAGGTACAATCCACCGAAACACCACAATTTACAGTATCATGTATAGATTTTTTTAATTGCCTAATACCTTTTGTTGCGTCATTCATTATTTTTTTTCCAATGGAAGTAGCAGCACTGAGGAGTTTTTTTTCTTGTTGGCGGAATGCAAGCTTTGAGAGAAAGGGAGGTAGATTCAAAACAGCACAAAGTTTTCTTCCTGCTGAGACACCTCTACCAATCAATCTTAAGCTATAAACAAAACGAGTATTGAGTTAATTCATTTTGTCTAACTTTTTAGAAGTACAAAATGCCGATATGAAACTGCAATTTTTACAGTGCAAAGAAAAGTTTGAAGATAATCCAAAGCTTGAATCTTCCACAAGATAAAGGCTTCCTGCTCTACACTTTTTATTTGGGCAACACAATAAGGAAAAAATACCAATTAAAATTTCCAGATCAATCAACCTGTTTCCAGTTAAATGTTCTGTATTACTTTCATCATCATTTACCTGATAACAATGCTGCAGCTTCAGTGAACTGGCGGTCATAATTTCTTCCTTGCATGAAGCAATTTCATTGTATGTATTTTGGTTTCCATGAAACTTTCTTTTACGCGGACGATGTGAACGGCATTTACCCATGATTTCAGGTAAAATAAATTTAAGATTTAATTAAAATAATTTAAGTTCTAAAAATAAAGCAAGATATAGAAATAACAGAATTAAGATAGGCGTGGTAAATCTAAAGTCGAATGTAAACAAACACGGAATAGTGATAGTCTTAAAATAGCGTTGCCAATCGTTTGCAACAAAATTGTTTGAAATAATTATTAGCAAACTGTGGCTTAATAAACAGATAATTAAAATTTTGGTTTTTGAAATTCCATTTTAAGGAAATAATAATTAAACACTTCATATGCCACTCACTTCCGGTCCAGATGACATTACTTCCGGTTTCGTTTTCAACTACTATGATTTATTAAAATTGCTATATCCAGAGTTCTAATTTACGTAAAATTAAAATAAAGACTGTTTTGGAATCTTAAAGGTGGGGGATTTGTTTTACAATCATAAAAAAAAAAAAAAAAATAATTCGACATTTTTGTCAAAAAACACTTACTTTTTCAACCTAGTATTAAACTAGGATACCTTCAGTATTAAATGTATTATTTTTTTCTTTGAAGTTACTCAATAATACTAAATACACAGGCCAAGCCTAAATACTTTGCGTCATATTATTTCCTCTATTGAAAAAGAGTGAGGTGCATGATCCCTCATGTTTAAATTAAATTGATTTTTTTAAATTCGAGTACACATTCTTATTAGATGAAAGTTTTTGACGTAAGAATATCAAAGGGAATAATATCTTAATTAAAATAAGTTTTTATCAATAAGAGTAAGACAAATTTAAAATTTTAAGACTTCAATGTTAAATTAAAGAAATGAATTATAAGAGTAAGAAAGTTCAAGGAAAAAGATCTCAAAACGCCAATCAGTTCTAACCTAGGACATGGTTATGTTTAATCTGTGAAATGTATTATATTTCATTTCAGTTAATTTTAACTAATTGATCTTTAATTAACATTGCATTTTCAATCAATACGGTGGTTACTTAAAAATACCCCTATTACTTTAAGGTTTTTCCAGGTGAAGAGAATGAACCCGATAAAACATAAGGGTTTCAAGCGTCAACGGGGTTTAACGTGTGTGTGTGAACAATCCCTACATAAACTACTTCTTCATAATAAACATGCGAGGGCAGCTTTGAATTTTTTGAGACACGAGCAAATGAGAAGTAAAAAAAATAACATATTAATTTTACAATACAAAGTATTATAACACAGCAGCGATTTCTTACTGACTTATTTCTAGTTGTCTTGTGCGTACAATAAAGGGAAGATGGAATTAACGTGAGAACATTTTCGTGTTAACACATGGTGATTTTCCATGAATTTAAAGCAAGATTTAATCAACATAAATGCATTCAATGACTGTAATTAGCATTTGGTGATGTATGTCTATGTTGTGCTTTTATATTCAGATGGTGTGAAGAATTTTGCAGTGTGGTCGCAGTTCTCTTCAGGATGAAGAACACTCTGAAAAGGTGTGGTCGGCAGTATTCTGGATAATGTGTCTGCCGTACGAAAAATGTTAATGAATGGTAATCCTGTATCTACCAAATGGCACAGAAGAAACTTAAAATGGGATCCGAAGCCATACTCAAAATTATATGAAGAATTACATATTGAAAAATGTAGTTTGCCGCAGGTTTTACCATAATGTAACTGAGCACAAAAACGTGTAGCGTGTCAGAATCAGTAAAGAAACCCTTAAAATGCTAAATAATGGTGGCAACCGCATCATTTCTAAAATTAAAACGGGTGATGGTACTTACCGTTTTTGTGACGTTCCAACACGTCAAGAAAGCAAAGTATGGATGTTTTGAAGAAGATTTCACGCCGAAAATGGTGAAAAGACAACGAGTAATGAAAAAAATAATGTATGCCGTTTTCTTCAGAAGTAAGGGATTGGTCAAATTCATCAAGTAGGAAGGACAGAAGACAGTAAAAACAAACTGGTATATCACTAAATGTCTTCAAGAAATTCGTCAAAAAGTGAATGTTTGGGGACTAATGCCTTGCCGTGACAATGCATCTTCCCATACAGCCTGATTAACAGTTGAGTTTCTTATAAAATAGTAAATTAAAGTGCAAGAGCATCCACAGTTTCAACCATATCCAGTTATGTATGACTTTTGGTTATTTTTTAATCTATAAAAGAACTTACGTGGACTTCGTTTTCATTCGAAAGTGATCGGTGTAACTGTAAATGTATTTATTTTTCATCAATTCCAAGAAATAAATGGTTTGAAGTATTTAATCTGTGGAAAATTCGTCTACAAAAGGGAATTGATGCTGGAGTACTTTGAACACTATTAAAAAAAAAATTTGTAAGTATAAATTTAAAAACCTAGGTGTATCTCGAAAATTTCAAAATGTTCTTCATATAAGGGCTTACATTACAAGTTTTTGTTCTTAAAGCAAATAAAAACAAATAATACGTGAAACACATTCATCCTGCTTGAGCATTTTAATTTAGGCACCAAGAATTATGTTAGATATTTCACTGTATCAAATAGAGCACGCCGGAGATTTTTAAGACTCCAATTTAAACATCAAGAGGTCATTCATTTATTGATCAACTAAGTAATTTTCTCCTACAAAATCATTAAAGTCCATATTATATGTGGTCTTCTGATCTTGGTAAGAACACTAGCTCTAGTTAAAAGTCGGGAAGAGAATTCGTTTTAAAATCCTTGTCGAAAAAAGACCTTTTTGTTAGATGAATGTGCCGGAAAAAATATATGTCACATAGGTAATGAAGACATTAGATTAAGAAGTTATTGGAGAATAACTGGCTTTTTTGTACAAGAAAATAAGTAACAGCACCAGAGTTACCTTTTAGAAAAAACACTGTTTCATTGGTAGTCATGTAACGGACACATACGAATTTTGCTTACCCGAAGAGACAATTTTTGACATTGCACAATCTTTAAACCACCATAAAAATAGCTGTGTATACGTAAAGAATGTCCATGAAGCTAAAGGGTGAAATTTTGATTCCAATGGGGCTGCATTTTGGCAACTTAGCCTTCGCAGACACGGCATGTCTCACACTGCAAGAACCAAGTCATGGTCGACCCATCTAGTGGTGGCCTCGTTACTAAATTTTGATGCTTGAATTAATTTTCAATTCAAGCTCTCATAGGATGTTAAATATCGCCGTGTTTTAATTCTGCCGAGAGTACCAGAGTCAAATTGATACTCAATGTATCTTTTACATAATCATATGGTATGCAGGCCAACAATTTTTGCATCCAGAAAATCTATGAACATCTGCAGTGGTCGAACCCACAACCTTGAGCTTACGAAGAGAGCACGCTACCTCTAAGCTACCGAAGCCGACAAGAAAGGAAAATGATTATCCGTCTTCTACATTGGTTTGGGGAAGTGCCAGGTATTGAGGAATCTTAGAGATTAGTTTTTACGAGAAAGGAGTGAAACCGCGGTAAAAATAATTGTTAACACACTATCATAAGATCAATATTCAGGGACCTCTTAAAGCATGGGCCAACTGGGCCTCGTTCACAGCCCAGGGCCTCATTCACAATGGGGGCCTCGTCTCGTTCTCGGACTTTAGAGATCAGACTTAATAAGATCGCGATTCGAATAATTCCAAAGGTCAAATGTTACTTCTGGTTGTATTCTCCGAAAAACTGGGAACTTCGGGCGATATGTCTACTTCATATACGTGACAACCGACGTCCATGTATAGGCCTAGGCCTACCACCATACACCATCGCACAAACCGGACTCATTCAGTCAAAAGATGGCAGTCGGTCGAGCCGTTTTGTGCAATAGTAAGTCATGTACATTTATTTGCTTAGGGTTATTGTTTGTACGAGTATTTGGTAATGTAGGGTTTGTACTGTCACAGGTGGGACTATATTTGCGTAGGGACCCAGGGCCTCAAGAAGTCTTAAGACGTCCCTGTCAGTAGTGGAGTCCCTGAATGTAAATTTGATGAATCTAAAGTAATGAACTTTTTAGAAGGACAATGCTCCTATTTATAAGACAAAAAAGGAACCAAAGAGGTTTGAAAAGGAATAGGCCACACCACGGATATATAGACCATGCAAGTTGACCTTTTAGCCTTTGGTATCTTATATCCCTCGATTGTAAAAATTGTAAACAGTACTGGAAGTATAGGTGTGCCAAAATGATATCCTTATTTGAACAGCCTTAGGTTTCTTGAGAAAACGTGCATTACCCATAGAGGTAGTGCCTACCTCGATGAATGACTGGTCAAAGAGATTGAAACCCGTGTTAAGTCAAAAGGTGATCATTTGAATAAAAGGTGCTATATGGTAAATGCAAAGATAAAAAATAAAGCTTTAATAACACTAAGTTTAAAATTTGATTAGAACTTTTTAATTTTTATTTTGATCTTCTCATATTTGCATCACAACTTGTGGCACGATTAGGTAGATGGTAAAACTGATGATGGAATTATTTCGCCTTACGCCTAAATATAATAGCCCAAATCAGGCTTAAACGCCAATTATGGCAGACGAAAATTTTATCCCTTCTAATGCTGTCTTTGCCAAATGTAAAATAGGTTGAGCTAAAGAGTAAAGGTATTTTCACGCAGAAAAATATCTCCATTTCCTTATAAAATGAGAAAATTTTATAGAACAATCAGTAAAGTTACGTTACATTGAATTCTCAACTAAAACTAAAATTAATTAGAATTTTCCTTAATATATGTGAAATGAAACGACAGTTTTCCTATTTTAATGTTATTCAAAATCAAGAAATTCATTTGATCAGTCAAATAAAGAAAAACAACTATGTAAAATTACATGAATAAATTCAATTATAATCTAAATATAGTAAAATGCAACAAAATAATATATTCGCACTATCTCATTACACTTAATTACATCACTGATTTTGTGTTTTTCTTAATGGAATAGTTAAGAAATATGCAAAATTTATTGTTTTTATTTTAGAAATTTAATGGATCAAAATGTATTTGGTCTACATTAAATCCTAAATCCTTCTGTTTAATATTAGTAAAAATAAATTTATTGAAATGCATTTTCTTCATTTCTTTATTGCATTTCATTTTTATGCAAATGATGCATACCTCCATTTGATGGAAAGAAAACAACTGTTCATATTTTCATGAAATATTTTGAATATTATTCTGAAGAAATGTATTAATTTATTTCTGATGTTACTTTAATGCGTAATTTTTCTTCAAAGCAACCATTATCTGTAGAAGTATTCTTTAAGTAGATAAGATAACCATATAATAAATAAAGTAGAAATAAATTTAAGTTTTTCCAAATTACAGTTTATATTAGCATACTTTAAATTTTAAGGAAATTCAATGCATATAATAAGAAGAAGTTTTCTTTAATGAAATATTGCATGTAATTTTGAAACTCTGCATACTTATTTACGTCTAAGTATTTTTTTATTAGCAAAATGATGTTCATTAGAAGCAAACTGGAAAATTCCAAATTACACAAAGAGAAAGCAGTTGAAACATTTCTCCGAAATTGCATAAAGGCGTTTCATTTATATTTATTACATAAACAATTGCTTTTAATGAAATAAAGCTTGATTTATAGCAGAAATGTATCTTTTTTGATAAAATCACCTTAATACTTGTCCTAGATTAAAAATGCATAAAATCTCATTTTTATATATATTTCTTGACTGTAAATTATTCATTCAGCAAACATTTTTGCACTTACAATTTCAAAGCATCATCTCATTTAAGTATAAAACTTAAAACTACTGGAGTTAATTCCTTGATTTTTCTGCAGAATTAAAATTTATATCTCAGTTATTTCAAACACATTTATTTTATTTTAAAAAATAAATGAATCTCTCTCTAAAGGAAATTCGGAATAAACAAATAAATAAATGCTTTCCTGTAAATTTTGTTTTACATTTCCGGGACACTTTTTTAAATGAAACATATTACCATACATATAAATAAGCGTTCTAAATACTTTAACTTTTATTGTTAGTTTTTATAATGTTAAAAAAAGATTTATTAGCTGTTAGCCCCTACTGTAGACTACTTTTCATTTGCAATTACACAGAAGCTTTCTATTGTGCTAAGAGACAAATATGTTGTCAATCAGTTTCTTAATAATTCTAAAAATAGAACTATTTTAACTCAAAGTAAAATTGAATTTGACATGTTTCATAAATGAGAAATCAGGAGGGAAAGTGAAGTCAAAAGTATAATGGACAGATTTAAATAAATTCAAATGTTGCATTACGCATATTTTAAATGCAACCTGAAAAGTTTTGATGTAATTGTAAATTCCACTTTTTTCATGAAAAGAAATATTAAATTAAATCTAATCATAATATATTACCGAAGAGTCATTCACCATTGGTCAGAGATTTTTCATTTTTAAAAAAATATTTTTCTAAAAGAGTGAATTATACCAAACCATAGAGTTAAAAAGGCAATTCAAGAAAAGCCAGAATATGGTAAGAAGTCAATTAATCATTATAATAAATATTGTGTCACCTGTCCCACCTTCTTTAATGATATGTAATATTAGAAGATCAGTGCGTATCGAATATTTCTAAGTTGCTAAGAAAACAGATTCAAGACTGAAACATCAGCCAAAGTAAATATTATATGACGTCACTGTAATTTTTGAGGTACACATAGGTATTAAAAGTTATACTTACAAAATTTTAATAGTGTTCAAAGTAGTCCCTTCCAGCAACAATGCACTTTTGAAGAGGAATTTTCCGCAGATTAAATAAGTGACTCAAATCATTCACTTCTAGGAAATTGATAAAAAAGATTCATTTATAACCACATCAATATCTTCTTCCGAAGGAAAACGACGTTCAAGTAAATTTTTTTTAGATTAAAAAATAGCCAAACGTCATACATAGCTAGATCCAGAGAGTGAAGTGGATGTTTAATTTTTGTTTACGAAACTCAAATGCAAATTCGGCTGTATGGGAAGAAGCATTAGTCCCATAACATTCACATCTTGAAGAATTTATGGAAGAAACATTTAGTAGTATACTAGTTTGCTGTTACTGTCTTCTGCCATTCCAATTTGATGGATTTGAGCAATCCAGTACTTCTGAAGAAAATGACATACATTAATTTTTTCATTACTCTTTGTCTTTTCACCATTGTCGGTGTGGGGATAATCTTCCGAGAACCATACTTTGCTTTCTTGATGCCGTGGAACGTAAAAAAAAAACACTATTTACGTTTCATACCCATTAAAATTTTAGAAGTAGAGCTGTGGCCACCATCACTTAGCAATTTAAGGGTTTCCTAACTGATTCTGACGCGCTTCTTTTTGGGGACTCATTTGGCTTATTTGGCAAACTACTTGTTCCATGTGTAATTCTTCATGAATAATGCTGAATATAGCTGCGGATCTAATGTTAAGTTCCTTCTGTGCCACTTGGTAGGTACATGATTATCATCCATTAACATTTTTCGTATGGCAGACACACTATCCGTGATTACTACCGATCGCAGCCTACTAGTGTATTCTTTATACTGGAGAGAATTGTGAACTCGGCAAAATTCTTTAAACCATCGGAATACAGTTGCACGGCATGGAAGCTCATCATCAAATGTTCATTGCAGCTTTTCAAATCATAAGCTTTGATTTAATCTCACTTTAAATTCAAAGAACATCATAGAACTATAATGTTAACTTGACTTTTTTCTTCTGTCTAAAATTATATTATACACTAAATAACTTAAAGCAAGTCAGTAAAAAAGTACCTGCTGTGTTAAAATACTTTGTATATTCAAATTAAACCGTTATAATAATTTTTTTTTTGTAATTTCTTGTCTGCAAGTATCTCAGACATTTCAGAGGTGCCCTCGCTTTACATTTTTATGCGGATGAAAAAGCCGTTTGTAGTTAGTTTCTGACTCAGAGGACCTAAAATTTCATAATAGTGAGTCATTTAAACTGAACTTAAATGACTTTTTGAGAAGTCTCAGAAAACTTTCAGAACGGTGAAATCATAGTAATATGTGATTGACGAATCGACGAAAATCATGATTTAAATGATCCCTTTAATTATAGCATTACCTAATTAGATATCTCCTACAACATATTTATTAGTAAGGCGCTCAATGCAAATATTTCAGTCAGCTTTGTGGTTCCTTTCCCTTACAGAAACCTGGGGATGTAATTCTGCAGAATCATGATTCTCCTCTGATTTTCTTCCTGTAAATCGAAAAATTTTCCAAAATGCTGTTACTCAATTGTAAATCAGACATATATTCAAGTTTGATGAACATGTATCTTGATAATCAAAGAAATTGAAATGTCATTCAAAGGTTTTGCAGAGGTAACAGTGTATGTACAGTTGGCTTTCGACACGAATTCCTGTTAGGAGACATTTAGGGTTTCGTCATGGTGCCAATTGACTCGGCCCCTTCATTCACATAGAAGGGGCCGACGCACTTTAAATCTAATGAAGTCAATACCCTCTCGTTGGTGGGGTAATAGCATTTTTCAGTTTTTTGTCTAACGAATATTTTGTAATATTTACATTAATTTTCTCAAAATCTG